>JACEII010000065.1:3719139-3826283 GCA_014332785.1 Antheraea mylitta | reverse complement strand
ATATTTAAACTTTACTAATTATTTCAGATACCTTGTAATTACGTAAGAAAGATCGATCAAACGTCTTTCTTAATTACCTCATACTATTCCCTTTTCCCCCACGGGATGATCTCAATTACCCCATAGGGTATCGGGTAAACAGGAACGGCAATGTTTTTTGTTTTCGTGTATATTTTTATTAAAACGAAAAATTTTAAATAACATTTTATGACTACTAAGTACATAGATAACTAAAGTTCATGTAGCAATAAAATTTGATTTAGTTTATAACCTTTTTCTATTATTTTTTAGCGTTTGAAGTTAAGTGTTCCCAATTTCCCCACTCTCCCATACTGCATTCACAGCAAAACCTCATCAAGAAAATCATAAAGCATATAATCGTAACATTTAGTCGTTGTTTCATTAAAATCGGACCACTCTGTCAAACGTTATTGTAATTTGAATAACAGCTCCAGTTAAGTACGAGAGAAGAGTAGGTAAGTAAATGCAACTCAATCTCTTTAAAAACAAGGATGCTATATAATGTATAAATAGCATCAAAGACAAAATAACGAATGAACGCTTTTGCTTTAAGTTCCACGCGAAAAAAGTCGCGGACACAACTAGTAAGCTATAAATACAGAACGTAAAATATCTTCCAGTGTGTTTACAAATCACATTGCAACTGTAAGCACAACAGATAGTGTCATTGCTAAGTAAGCGAAACCTGACATTAAGTAAAAAGAAATTAAAAGAGAGTATTAAATATTAGCTTGAATATTAAAAATTGTGTTATAATTAGTTTATTATCATAGTGCGATAGTAGTACGGCACCGACGACGATATCATTTGTCAACATTTATGTATGTCTCAAACCGGTTTGTGCTATCTTAAACTCGAGATTCCGTGGCCCGCTGTTTGTACAGCACGTACCCCTCGTACAAGTATAATAATTTTAAAATTACATTTAAAATTTAAAACAATAAACATAATATAATGTAAACACTTCAGATAATAGCGAGGATTAAGCCTGACCTCCATTTATATCAGCCGCACTAAATATTGTCCATTGTTGAATTTTATCACAGTAGTAAAACTCGGTAGTACGTTATATATTTTTATACAAATAAATTAAGGGAAATTGTAATTTAAAGAATATGTTGGGGCAGACATAAAATGGCGTCCATATATAAGTATAACGTCATCCATGGTAATGGCATGATTATTCAATTGATCAATCGACCAAAAAAAACGAATTATCCGTAGATGTGACTAGCCCAATTGTCTCAACCAGGATGCCCAATATCTAGTCGTCGATCGCCTTTTAATGCCTTCAGCCAAACCTGACGACAATCAACAACAATCAAGATATACGAATAACCGACACTTCCAACCAATGGTGTCTCGAAATGAGATAAATAGTGTAGAGATGCATGAACAGCCGATACTTCAACCAACGGCGTTTGAGGGCATTAGTAACTTCCTCGATATAATCAATAGCACGGACGAAGATCGATAGTAGCTCCCCCGGTGTATATTCAACATTACTATGCTTTAAAAAAACCATTTTTATTAAAATGATTTGTATTTCTCACTGTGGTTCATTCCAAATAAAAATGCTAGTAATTTACAGTTGAATACATTTGGATAAAAAACTTTTCAATAAACGACGTATGTTGGGTGTAATTAATTGAAAATTAATGCACAGGACAACGTAATTTTTCTATTGGTCCACGATATTAAACTCATTTGATTCGTTTCAACGAAACGTTATTCAAGAAAAAAGCGAATTTAGGTTTAACATAATTAAATTATCATCTAATTGTGAGAACAACAAAATGATCTATCTTAGAAGATACTTCATTAATATTTATTTAACAAAACGCTTTATAGAGATAATAGTTGTATTATGTCTGTAGCATGGATTTTATACATGATGATGATGGATAATACTCTATGAGTGGCAAAAACTAGCTGAAAGTTAATATTCAATGATGAGTAAATATAGCTTAATTGTATGAATTACGCAGTGGTGTAAGCAGATCATATACCAAACAAGAAAAATACAAAATTAAAATCAGTCGAACTAAGTACTTTTTTTATATGGGGAAATTCCTAGGGATACCACCCTAGCCGGGCATCTGAGGGAGGGTTATGTATATCCGACTTGCACGGACTAAAACCCCATGCTGCCTTCACTCACCTATAGGCCGGGGAGCAAGAGCTGCAGACTGGCAATGCACCTACTCCCCGGCAAGTGGCTACTTATCAGGGGCCTCTTAAGTCGAGGGGTCAGAATGGTAGACCCCTTAGGGGAAGGCGAGAGTTGCCCTCCCCGACAATTGTGGAAGGTACATCGGCACAATGCGCCTCAAGCACACGGGCCTTTGCGGAATAACTGCTAGAGCGACGGACTTGCCCACGTATGAATTGCGTACTGCCTTTCGACTTCGTTCAGAGCATATTTCAAGAAATGACTTTTTATACTAATATTATAAAAAGGTACAGTTTGTGACGTTGTGAGTCTGTGATGGTGTAGAGGGTAATCCGAGAAACTAAGGGTACGATTTGAAAAATTCTATCAGTGTTATATAGCTTATTTATTGAGAAATAGAGGCTATATATCATCACACTAAGACCAATAGGTGCGGACCACCAATGAAGAATATTTCAAAACCGGGGTTTTTTCCTCTTGAGAACTTCCGCTGCGTGTTAGCGTTAGCTCAAAGTAAGTATTCCACGTTAATGAAGTCGCGTGTAGAGGTTGGTATTCAATAAAAGTGAGGTCATCCTTGCTTTCCCCACATCCGAGGAAGTAGGAATGCTTTACAGTCTGTTATGTTTGGAATCAATTGTCAATTAGTGTCTAAACCTAAATTACAAATAAAGAAATAAAAACAAGATAATTATTCATACAACGTAATTGTTTAGAGTCTTTGTGCGCTTTGTGTTTAGTAATGAATGCGTTGGTAAATCTAGTGCGGAAGTACTTTAAGGAATATATACTTAAACCACTATCAATAACTTGCACTATAACATCATATTCTTGAAATACTCTTTCAAAATCATAACGACTTAACACACAATAGATGTCTATGGAAAATAATCCTTACCACTTGAATTTAAAGTGATAATAATCATAACAAATGTAATTATAGGGTAAACGATTTGCAAAAATCATGATAATAATATAGGTTGAAGAAGTCAGTCGCTACCGGTTTTGTCCGGCTGTAATCAACTCGGACAATACGATAGGCTGATATAAATATTGTATACATTATATTCAATCATAAATTAATGGGACTAATTACTATATATTTATATCCATATGTTACATTTTAAATAAGTTATTTAACCTAACGTATTCTTTTAACAACGTTAATTTACATTCTGATGAAAAAAGAAAAAACGTAAACTTTAAGTTAAATCTTTTTTTGATTAAAAAAGCGATAAGTTTATTTAGTTACTAAAGTATAGCTATGCTTATTTTAGAATTATACGGAACTGTGCAAGATAGTGTAGCAAATATGATTGTTATTTAAACAAAGTCGCGACCAAATTAGATCATAACGAAGGCCGTTGCGATTAAATGTAACGATAAGGCCCATTTATCCACGGCTAATGCTGCAGATGGACCAATTAAACTGATATCACGTGTTCCTAACTGGCCTAATCACGTAGTTATAAATAATAATATGTTATTTTTATTAAGTACAATGAATAAAACGTCTCAATAGTAACAAAATTTATGTGTTTATTTCAAATAGAGCAATTAGTATTATCATCAGCCTATAAAAGACCGACTGCAGGCGCATAAACCTCTTCCCGAAGTAAGGTACCTTCACCACGCTAGACCCTGACGAATTGGCGATCTCAGACTCCAGGGACATTCACAGTTCTACGTTTTCCCACATACAGTAGTACTACAAGAACATTTCTCAGGTTCAGATGTCGTCACTATATTTTCCTTCATCGTCAGCCCATAGTGTTATCTATCGTAAATTAGTAAACGTACACGATTTTGCTAAAATTCGGTGATACATGCCGTGGTTCGAACCCACCGGTCAAACCACTACACCATTGTGACTCTCGACGACGAGATAATAGGAACTCTACAATATTGTATATTAGTTTAAGTTTCATTATTATATTTCATATTCATATATCTATAGATGAGCTTTTTTTTTTCTTCGAAATGACTACGCTATTGACCCAGCAAGGTCTTAACAGCTTCACCAGACTACTAAGGCGAGCGCTTAATGCACTCAGCCGATTTTATTTTGGCAACCAGCTCAAGGGTGCATGGCACACCTCGGCTTGGCTGTTGCCTGTTGCATGCAAAATCGCGACCTATCTTAGCTAACCTATCTAACTATTCATATATGTATGAGTTGTTGAAACGTATATGTGTACCAAGCATACACGCCTCAACAACTCCTCCATATATATTATCGAAAAATTGAGAGTTTTTCAGTTCGATAAGGGAAAAAAAAGTAAACCCTTTCACTTTCACGTGTAAGCGTGTAGGCGTGCACGTCTCTGGGGGTGATCGTGTAGTGTTGTAGCGGTGATGTATATTTGTGTGTCACCGTATCGCGCAAGCAACGCACTCAAGGGCTCCCTACCGAGGGATCGAACCTAGGCTTGAGCCGCTGCCGTGGGATGCCTAATCGGGTAATCTATAGGTGAGCGTTTAATTAAAATTTCAGCTAATGCTAAATGATGACGTACTCCAACAATTAAGATAATAAATGAGCTAGACCTAGACAGCATTGGTTCTTAACTGCAGCTGCCGAGACATACAGACTGATTAGAAAGATTTTCATAGAAAGATTTCTACCACCATGCTATGGTTTCATCGCGATAAAACTCCGGAGGCTCCGACTCAAAGACAAAAATGGCTCAATGACTCAATGGATCGGTTACTTCGAAAATTCGTCTAACCCCAGTTCGAATCCAAGTGACAACAAAAGTGATACCTTTTTGTAGTGCGGTGAAGCTGTTAAAACCTTGCTAAGTCAATGGCGTAGACAGATCGAGAAAAAAAGCAGTTGCTAAAATTCAAACCTGCGTCCCTCAACGCAGTCTTCGAACACGCTATCAACTAAGCCATTATGTATATCGTAGTAACAGTTGATAAAGCCGAGTGTAAAATCAAAATGTGTCCTGTGAACATTGCTTAATAGACCTACGGACTAGGTAACGAAATATTTGATTTTTTTTTTTTTGACATTTAAAACTACCTATTTTAGTAGAGTTTTAAAATAATGTAACACAGGCTCGCCACACCGCCCTATACTTCTACAATGTAGACCATTCGGCAAGGCTGTAAATTCTTAGTTTTTTTAGCTTTCCTTTAAAAGAACATATGGTCTAGATTACCAGGTTCATGCCTAGTCGAACGTAACTATATATTATCAATGATTCATTACATCGAAGGTTATCTACATACGTGTATAATGTGGAACAACAGACAATGAACACTTTGCATATATATGTAGTGTTGTTGTTGAATAATTTGTATGTTTTACATTATTACTCATACTAAGTAGACTTTTTAGTTTGGTCTTTGTTTACGAGCAATTTTCTTGCATGAAACAATCGTCGACTTATTACTAGAAATAAATGCAAACAAAGCTAGGTATTATATAATTTATCCGATTTATCGGAGAAAACTTACTGCTAGCATAAAAGACAGCTTTACATGGTAGATTATTCTGTGCATAATATCACTATCATGTTTGAATATATTTAGAGTATATTTTTAGTTATGGTAACGTGGTACGTTTTAAGAGCACCTCTGCCGAGTCTAAATTGAATAAAATATTGGCCAATAAATATTCAAATTATGTCTATGTATGAGACTTTACATTAATAGGGTTTGTAATATTATGAACACAATAGGAATTTTTAAACATATTATTTAAGTTGGATAAAATATAACGAAAGCTGTCAAACAAGTTTAATAAAAAATGACATCTAAAAGCTAACTCGGCATACGGTGTATAAAGCGTTAGAGTTGTAATACATAATGATAGATGAAGTCATGGGCGGCTTTTAGTGTTTTGATAGATAAAACAATAAAAAATTCCATTTCCTATATACTGACAATTGTACATACTTAATCTGGGCATAAATACTGTTACAATTAAAAATAAACATTATGTTACATTTGAATTCGGAATCTGTCTTTTTTTATGATTATTCATTGATTTTTCTCATTCTGGCGCCAATACATTGTACAATATTTTGCGATATTAAAATGGAGTGGGGTGATAGAGAGAACCGAATCGCTGTGATTGCATTACACAAAGTAGGTATAGAGCCAAATGCAATATTTAAAACTCTCCATAGGCTTGGTATTAGTAAAATGTTTGTGTCCCGGGCTATTAATAAATACAATGAGACCTCCTCTGTTTGTGACAGAAAAATATCTGGCCATCCACGTAGCGTTCGTACGAAAAAGGTGGTCAAAGCGGTAAGGGAGAGAATTCGAAGAAATCGTGTTCGAAAGCAAAAGATTATATTTCGGAAGATGAAGATAGCACCTAGCACCATGTCGAGTATTTTAAAAGATGACTTAGGACTTGCAGCTTATAAGAGACGTACTGGTCATTTCTTAACTGATAATTTAAAAAAGATTAGGTTGGTAAAATCGAAACAACTACTGAAGCAGTACGCAAATGGAGGTCACAGAAAAATTTTGTTTACTGATGAGGAAATTTTTGCAATTGAGCAACATTTTAACAAACAATTTTAGGGTGTAAGGGGTGTCGAATAACATCATAAGACTTGAGACACCCAAGCCAACCTCACCTGCACGTGGTGCACCCTGCTGAATAACGAACGAGGCAATGGCGATAGCGGGGTGGCAGGGTTTTACAGTCGGACTGGGTCGCAGCCACCATGTATATGGCGAAAAAGCCTGTAATAGTGATTTGCTTCTACGGGTCGCATTTCGGGATCAGCCTGTGCATATCCAGCTTATTACAGGCCAGCATGATAGTGGCGATCGACGATGGACAGTGTGTCATACGGTGGTCGCTATTGTTTTTGGATTGTACTATGCTTACCATCAGACATAGTGCAGTCACTATGCCGTGCTACAATAAAAAAAAAAACTGTATTTATACCCTAAAGCTCTAAAGAAGCTTCCCAATTATTCGACAGAGTGCATTTTGGGCACTATCCGACTTCAGTGATGGTTTGGTGGGGTATTAGTTATGAAGGAGTGACTGAACCATAGTTTTGTGGTAAAGGTATCAAAACATCGGCACAAGTGTATCAAGATACCATTCTGTAGAAGGTAGTGAAGCCCCTTAACAACACCGTGTTCAATAACCAAGAATGATCCTTTCGATAAGACTCGGCGCAGGGTCATAAAGCTCGGTCTACGCAGTCTTGGTTGGAAACGAACGTTTCGGACTTCATCAGAGCTGAAGACTAGCCGTCATCTAGTCCCGATCTTAACCTGCTGGATTATGATTTATGGTCAGTTTTAGAGAGTACGCTTTGCTGTAAACGCAATGATAATGTGAAGAATTTTCTCATGGAAAGAGTTTTTTTTTATATATGATAGGTGGCAAACGAACATACGGGTCACCCGATGGTAGGTGATCACCGCCGTCCATAGACACTTGCAACACTAGGGGAGTCACAAGTGCGTTGCCGGCCTTTAAAAAAAGTGTACGCTCGCTTCTTGAAAGTTTGCAGTTCATAGTTGCTTGGAAACACCGCCGCTGAGAGTCGATTCCACAAGGTCTCAGTACGAGGCAAAATCGACCTTGAAAACCTCACCTTGGAAGACCTCCACTCATCAAGGTGGTGTGGACGAAATTTAAGTTTCAGGCGGGTAGTACAATGGTGGAATGTAGCGGCAGGTAAAAGTCCAAACAACTCCTCTGAACACTCCGTGGTAAATGCGATAAAGAACGCCAAGAGACGCGATGTCCCGACGCAGTGCCAATGAGTCGAGCTGCGCTACGCTGGATGTGGTCAAACGGAATCAGTTGATATTGAGGCGCTCCAGCCCAAAGGCGAGCCCGAGGCACGAAAGCATGCTCAATTTTGTAGCCGGGATATGTCATATAGGCGACGTCTGCAGGGGAATATATTTGAGTTTCAGTTAAAAAAAGCAACGCCGGCATCTCCGTCTCGGGGTGGTGGTGATCGGAGTTGATGTTTGAGTGGATTCCCCTAATGTTGCAAAAGTTCACGCGAAACATGGAAGGGGGTGCCGTAAACTTACGTTTGCCTTTGCCCTTCGCCATGGCAAGCGGTTTTTTGCCCTCCCCAGAGTACGAGGGGCAGCCTGAGCGGGAATGCTCAGGGGGGATTCTCCGTCACGAGACGTGCTGGTACTCCCCTGGGGTATATTTACATTTAAAGCCGCTTTCATGTTTAGGGTGGGGGGAGGTGGGCCTCCGGCAACTCACTGACCGAAAGAAACGCAACAGTGTAAGCATTGTTACTTCACGTCGGTTTTCTGTAAGAGGGTGGTACTACCCTGAGCGAGCCGACCCATTCATGGTGAAAACAATTATAGCTTCAGCGTGGCACTACTACCTACTAAAGAAGTGCGTGCCTATATTGATAACTGACCTCAACGTTTAAAGGACTGTATTACAGCCAATGAAAACCACTTCGAATAAACTTATTATATTTTAAATTGTTTTATATTTATATATTAAACTAGCTGTACCCGCGGCTCCGCACGCTTTTTGAACTTGTATTAAAGAATTATAAACTTGTAAGACTATGTACAATTATAGAAATGCTCTTTGAAAACAATTGTAAATACGACTTACAATTATTACATATAATGTATACAACATATATATATAAATACTAACAATGTGCCTAGTGAGGTTTACTATCAGCAACATATTTGGGATTTCAACCCCCCATATAACTATGTTTGTGCTCACTTACACTGTGTAAGGAACTAATGAAACAATAACTTAAAATACTTTAAAAAGATTTACATTTACGTTACTTTTTCATTATAATTACGATTTTGTGTCTATCCAATAAATAAACGCTTGCCTGTTCTGCAAGAAATTGTATTTAGGACCCCTTTACGTAATACGTTTATGGCCTAAAATCTTATTAGGAAGACCTCTTCTATCTTCAAAGTTACTACTAATTATAATATCGAATTATAAACAATTAGTTGATAATTATTTCTCTAATTAAAAATAAAGAATGAGTCGAAATCTTGAAATATCGCTAAATTTCACACAGACAGCTAGTCTAAAGTAGAATAATCTCAATTCTTTTTTATATGGTTCGCTGTCTACCAGTGACAGACCCCTGAAAATCGGCCAAACCTTTTGGAGAAAGTACTGCGAGCAAAGTCACAGTTACCAGCTAGTATAAATTAAAGTTGCTTGAATTACTTTTTATAAGGCCAGCTATCTGCAAATAAAAGTTTCATGAAAATTAATCTAACCGTTTTGGAGGTAGCATTGCGGACGAAGCCGCGAATAACACCTAGTCTAATTTAGATTTAATTTAATTTAATTATAGCCTGTCACTCGCTGTAATTTCAGCTATCTATAGCTATAAGCGTGTATACTTTCATATCCAATCAGTGAAAATTTTTTATTTTGCTGTTACATACATACACTTCATTTTTATTATATGTATAGACTTTTTTTCTTTTTTTATATTTGATATAAAAAAAGAAAAAAAGGCAAACGAACTGGTGGGTCACGTGATGTTAAGTGATCACCACCGTCCATAGACACTAGTGACATCAGGGACGTCGCAAGTGCGTTGCCAGCCTTTATATGGGAGAAGGGGGAAGGGAAGGAAAGGGAAAGAAGGAAAGAGGAAGGGACGTGGGCCTCCGGCTCTCTCACTGACCGACCGAAACACAACAATGCAAGCACTATTATTTCACGTCGGTTATCTGTGAGAGGGGTGGTACTACCCCGGAGGAGCCGATCCATTCATGCTGAAACCAAAAATAGCTTCAGCGGGGCTCTACCACCTGCAAAAACTAACTAACACACTGTAAAAGTAATAAATGTTATTTGTAAGAGAAACTATTTTTTTTTTGTTTCAGTATTTATAGCAAGACTAAGTATTTATGTACATAAAATATGTAACATTACTAGCTGTGCCCGCGACTACGTTCGCGTGAAATTTCAATTATAAACACAGTAATTATTCAAATGATAGGATTGTTGAACGTATTAAAACTCAATATCGACGATTTAATTGGCCTCACTATTTCTGAACGATTTTGTTCTCCGAGACGCAGAATTGATTTTAAGTCGCACCACATTATATTCCTTTAAAATATTTAATGTAGAGATTTCGTCCTGTTAGCCTTGTATTATACGTATAAATATTCATGGCTCCACTACCGCTCGTTTTAAGACCAATTTTAGCTATTAAAATTGGGACAGGAATTAATGATTATTTACCATAACTCCGTAGGCAGTGAGTGCATTGCGTACTCGCGCAGTACATTTATGAACATGTGTATAAAGAACAAATGTTAGTATGTAGTGTTTACCGCGTGCCATCATAATAATGAATTCCCATTGATGTATGTTTGGACGCTGACGGCCTCCATCGGCGCAACGCAGCGAGGTGACTCTTCACCATTCCACCTGTGTCAATGCAACACACTCGCTCGGCCTTCCGACACATTTACATCTATTGTTTTACCTATAAACAAATGTCTAACGTAGAAAAATATTATATAAAATATTGTACAATAAACCTGTTACTCCTACTGGTGTTTGCCTAACTACTACTAACGATATTACGTCAATTATGACGATTTGTCGTTTAATCAGTCACTCAAAATATAGCACTGCAGACGAAGCCACGCGTAACAGCTAGTTTAAAATAAAGTAGCTTAAATTGCTTTTTATAAGGTCAACTATATGCCAGTGAAAGTCCTGTTAAGATTGGTCCAACCATTTTAGACGCAGTTTTGATTAACAGTTAGTCTAAAATAAAAGAGCTTATGTCACCCCGTGTAATGTTAGCTGTGTCAGTTAAATTCCCGTCATAATCGGTACCGGCATTTCAGAGATCAACCGCTTCAAATAAATATACAGACAGTAATTAAAAAAAAACGATTTTTGATATCCGTAGTATATATACTTTCATATCCAATCAGTTAAAAAATACTTCGATGTTACACAGAGACACTTAATTTTCATGAATGTATCGATAAACTAGCATCTGTTTGCGACTTCGTCCGCGTGGAGTAATGACTTTAGGCTAACTAACACGCAACGGAAGCTGTGAAAAGGAAGAAAAAATCTAATTTTGAAACATTCTTCATTGGTTTTCTCTCTCTCACTACTATTGGCCTTAACGTAATGATATATGGCTTTATAGCCTTCTTCGATAAATTAGTTATCTAACACTGTAAGAATTTTTTAAATCCTTACAATCCGGAACGTTACATATTTCCACACAAACTTTCATCCCTTATTTACCCTGAGGGTTAAACTTTTACAAACTTTGAAAGTCACATTTATATCGAATCAATAGCCTAAAAAATAAGTTCCAAGCTTTTAGCTCTAAAAATGACGATTCTTCCACACAACTTTTCAACTCCTCCTTCAGCCCCTTACAATCCTTTTCTCGTATTAAAAGTTTATTTATTAAGGTAGCTTATGTTCTTTCTTAGGCTCCGGGCTACCTGTGTACCAAATTTCATTTAAATCGGTTCAGTAGTTTTGGCGTGAATGCGCGACAGACAGACAGACAGTTATTTTAGCATTTATAATGTTAGTAAGAATTGATGATATAATATAATTAAAATCTTTAATACAATCTATTAAATACTGGCTATTTGTTCAGAGCTTCGCCCACATTAATATAAGCTTAATTTATATCTTGGAAGAAGTGCATTTAAAAAAAAATGTAAGATTCATAATGTCCTTTTTTATATATAAGAACCATAATTATACATTATTAATGTATGCAAAATATCACGATAATCGGATGAGTAGTGAAAGAATAAAAAAAAACTCAGGTTCTCATTAATTTAGTTACAATTAGAATTTTTTGTAGGTGGAAGAAGAAGCTGAAGCTATTACTGGTTTCAGCATGAATAGGCCTGCTCACCCCTGGTACTATCACCCGACCCACAGAAACACCCACGTAAAGTAACAGTGCTTGCATTGTTGCGTTTCATTCGGCCAATAAGAGCGCCGAAAGACCACCTCCCCTCCCACTCTTCCCTCCCCTCTTCGCTTCTCCTTCCAACTCTATCTTCCCCACCCCCAAAACACAGGCTGGGAACACACTCCGGACTCCCCTGGTGTTGCTAGTGTCTATGGACGGTGGTGATCACTTAACATCAGTTGATCCACCCTTTCTCTTGCCTCCAATGATTTAAAAAAAGAATGATATAATGTATAATTTTAATTATAAAAATTTATGCAACTTCATAATTACACCACAAAAAAGGTTTTCATTTAATATCAGAATAATATATAGGTGAACAGGCGGTCGGAAATGAAATTATTTTTCACAATGACCACTGAATATGTAGTACAATAGGTAACCGAGTGCTACAAATATTACGTAAAACAAAATGGTATCGTCTTTCAAACAAACATGGAAGACAAAAACATAATTTATCTGTGTAAATCGAATTTACTGGAACAAAGCACGCTTTGTTATGATACTGCTTACATAACACATGCGGTTGCGACAACATAGTTCATTTATGGCCATTGTGACATATATTATTGTTACATATGAATCAATAGATACCAAATATCCGCGTTATATACGCATTAATACATTTATATATGCAAATAGACGATTTATCAAAGTTAGCACATATAATGTTTTGGATTTAGCATAACAGCTACACTTAATTAATTTCTTTTGTGTAGATTCTAAGGAGTTTCCGGAATCGACATTCAATCCAACATAAACTGGAATCATGGTCACCATATTCTTATCCAAAATATGGTATATATCGTTGAAGTATATACACGAGAGAATTAATCAGTGAAGTCTGGCGCTTCACTACAAAAAACTAAAATAAGCTGGATTTAGTAGAAGACCAACATAATGCAAATACTGGAAGCAGTAATACATTGGTCATTTCATGTTTTAGGCTTATTACGACCAAAAACTGTGTTTTGTAACAAATTCTCAGCACATTACCGATTCCAATTTACAACATGTCAAGTGGGTTTTAATGCCTAGAGGCTATTTATAGGAGAATCAACATGGGAACGATGGTGACGTCTGGAAATGACACCCCTCTCTGTACATCCATCAAAAATGAATGTAACTATCTATGTTTGTAAAAATGTGTGTCATGGAGAAATAAACCTGACAGAGTTTCTTGCCGGTTCTTCTCGTTCACTGGGTTGTTTTCCGAACTGGTGGTAGTTTTGACATTCATAAGAATCTTCTCAGTAAACTACATTACATTTGCTATCAAAACACGTTTAACCAGATACAAATCTTCAAATTAAGGGTGACGAAGTTAAGGTGAGTAGATACTTGATCACAATTTTCGGGCTTCCGTGTATTAGTGTTCCATGTAATCTTAGGGCAGTTGCAGGATTTGCGACAATGTCAAAACGCGTTACAATATAATAGATTTGTGACTCTATGATAACACTTGAACGATATAGTTGAGAAAAGCCACGATAAACACATAAATTAGAAAGGAAAATGGGTTAGAAATAACTCTATGTAGAAAGAAAAAGAATAACTGTCCTACAGCCCGAGTGTCGTGAGATAAACTTTATCTACCAATACAAATAAAAAATTTAGAAATTCATCGAAATGAAATTTAGTGTTTTTTGAAACCAACGGTGATTATTTGAACATTTCTTGGCATACATAGTGCAATTCGAAATATCAAATCAGTCTATTTCGGATACATTTTTAAACTATTGATAATTATTAGTTCAATCCCAAGGATCATTATTATTATTTATCAAGGTTTACGAGAAGTACCGAGACGTAGGTGTAAGCATCGATGACCTCGCAATATAGTAACATTAGTTACGCTTTGAGCAAAAAGGTCATGGGTTCAATGACCGCAAATGAGGGATTTTGTGGGGTGGAAGTAATTATTAGTTTAGTCACAATGCTGACATATAATTAAACTGAAATTAGATTGTGCGTTTGTAGTACTTAGAAGTATATACTTAGTCTGGCCATACTGTATACAGTAGTATACAGTCTTGTATACTGTTAAAATTAAAAATAAACAAAATATTACATTTGAATGTGGAATCTGTCATTTTTATATGATTGTTCATTAGGTTTTCTCATTTTGACGCCAATACATTTTATAATATTTTGCGATATTAAAATGGAGTGGGGTGATAAAGAGAACCGAATCGCTGTGATTGCATTACACAAAGTAGGTATGGAACCAAATGCAATATTTAAACTCTTCAAACGCTTGGTATTAGTTAAATATTGGTGTACCGCGTTATTAATAGGTACAATGAGACCTCCTCTGTTTATGACAGAAAAAGATCTGGCCATCCACATAGTGTTCGTTCGAAATAGGTGGTCAAAGCAGTAAAGTATTCGTAGAAATCCTGTCCGAAAGCAAAAGATTTTATCTCGGGAGATGAAGATAGTACCTAGAACCATGTCGCGTATTTTAAAAGACGACTTAGGACTTGCAGCCTGCAAAAGACGTAGAGAGACAAATAAGTTTTTTTTATATTTTAATTTATTTTATATTTATGTATTAAACAAACACACTGAAAAAAAAATGCTATTTGTAATAGAACATAGTTTTTTCTTTGTTTCAGTATTTACAGCAAGACTAGGTTTTTCTATCAGTCTTACAGGAGAAAGGTGTGTATAGAATATATAACTATTTTCGTTTCTTTTTTATAAGCATATTAGCTGATATATTTAACTGCTCTAGATAGATCCTTTACGGGGAACGCCTAAAAGAATGTTGTCATCTAGCTGTTTGAACGTATTCTAGAAACAGATTTCAGAAGCGCGTTGCTGTTACGGCAAAAAGCGTTATGGATTATAAATAATGTAAGAATCGAAAGGCGTTAAATGTTTACTAAGCAAAATTACAAGATATTGAGATGTCTCTTTTCAAATTGTTTTAGGAACTTTAGATTTGGAGAAAAGAGGCAAAGTACATTCCGACATTACCAAATAAACAGACATTTCAAACAACATCTATATCACAGATTCAGAAGATGGCCCTTGATGTTAAGTTGCTCTCGTCTGCTTAATTTAAAAAATTAAATTATGTAAGTATTAGGTACATTGGCTCTGAGCTTACCCGTATCGCTGGCTGCGCGAGCCCATACAACATAAATCATTATGTTATCTGAAATGCGATAGCTCCGACCCAGGTCATACACCCGCCCTGTACCTATTTACGTGCTGATCGACAGAGCTTATTTTCAATTCAGAATAGGTTATAATTTTGTTACGTGTATGATTAATTAAAATACAGTTCACAGAGAGACAAGTGTTTGTTTTCGGAGAAGACCCGTAGTTCAAAAACTCGATAGAAGTTACTTGAAAATGATCGCAGGCAATTCTATATCAATGCCATATTTATGTTTCTCTTATTATTCAGCGAAGTTTACATTGTGTGGGGTGTAATATACCAGCTACTCTTCTAGACGAATCGCAAACCTACTAGAACGCTCGTGTTGTCTCAATAGAACTAACAAAGAGGAACCGTGCTTATCGTTATTTATAGAAGACACAATTAACAATTTAATGTATACTTACGAATCTATGATTTGTTTTTTAGTAGAAAGTAGGAAAACAGTTATTTAGTTCACCTGATTTTAAATAGTTTCTCACAGATGACAGTTCCGAAGTCAGTTAATTGTACGTACATATCTTATAGAAATTAGTTGGAACTGTTCGTACTCCAGTGCGTATTGCAAACCATAATTTTTTGACTTAAAATTACTAATATAGTAGTTTGTGGTTTAGATAATTACATTTCAAACTGAGCTAAATCAAATTTCAATCGTTCATATAACATGTTATTTTAAATATTTCCATTTTTTATACACCGACAATGAAGTTCAAATTTCACCTTTCACAAGGTTTTTGGATCCTATTTTATGACCTTCATATTTTACATATACAATATTTGAAGATCTCGACAGATAAAGTAAAATATTAGGAACGGTTAAAATTGGATTTAGCATATTTTCAAATATAACGACACAATTATGAAAACGGTACTTCTGCATAGAAATCTCGCAAAATTCTTACTAGTCTTCAGTATAAATGCTTATATTAAATTGTACAACTGTCATCATCTGTCATAAGATACTGGAGTTTCTATTCTCTTACATTTAATACTTTTAACAGTCTAGTAAGATTTACGGGACAAAAGGGGATTCAGGTTTCTCTATATAGGTTATTGGGAAGTAAGCGATAGGAAAATACATATTCTCTTGAACAAAGACGTAAGTGATTAACACTAATATAATGTTCATATTTAATTCTCCAGCAGTAAGGTGAGATCTATAAAACTCATCAACCGTGGTTTCTGTTTCATTATTTTTTTGAAAAAGCAAGAAAGCCATTTTAAGCTATTCTTCTATGATTATTCAGAAGATTACTTAATAAATTCTCTCAAACTATTTTTAATTGGCGGTTTTAAAAGATGATCGCAGTCACCGACAAATGTACTAATAATTATATAGTAACAATTTATTTATATCTGCGTATAAAGCAGTATTGTGAAGTGTATTCCACCGGGGACTAGTTGACCTCTAAGTGGGTGAGGGCCACACACACAGACACACAACCCACTATTCAGCACTGTTATACGCTCACAGCAGGTGTTTGTCAATTGTAAACATCGTTCATGTTCAAACCGCAACACTAACGAGGTTGCCAGACAATTATCAAGACGATTTTTAGGTTTTGATCTATGTCTTCTAATGTAACCCTCATGATAAATGATTTCCCTATAACAAAGCTGTCACAGTGCCTCTTTTAATCTGCTACGTTTCAGTATCATGCATTGTATTTCTAGTTGCCTAGTGACTAGGTCGCCAGAACAATAAATGACTGCTAATGCAGACCCTCAGTGGTCGCTCTTGATGTACTACACACTGTTCTTATCATCAGGCACAGTGCAATCACTTTAAACATAATAAAAAAGCTGACTATGTATGCTTTGTGAAATAAGAATTTATTAACACATTTATAGGGCTGGCTTGTTCTTTACGAACCTAAATCCTTAAAGTAAATGAAGATAAAAATAAAATACAGTAGAAATACACGTTTCTACTTAGAACTTAGTAATTCAAGCTGAGCAAGGACTGAATAATATGAATAAATTCAGTTTATCCAGTTTAGTATTAGAAACAACAGCAAAGTTCCTGAGTATATTTCCGATCTAACAGATAATAAATTCAAGGTTTATGTAAAACCGGTTTTACTTTGTAAAATGAATAAAATTGTTTGAAACTTATTACGTGCTTGTATTGTAAAATATTCAATGAAATATGAGACTCCTATTATTCAGCAAACACAATTAAACTATCAACAGGGTTTTGGGCGAGATCTTGGAATGTCATATAATGGATTTTATATGTTGTGTCATTTAGCTCTTTATTATTTAACAATAGTTGTGGACAATTGAAATGGATGGGAAGTAATACCATGGAGCATGGATTCCGATTTGTCACAAAGACTCCCTGAAAGACGGGCATCATCTTGTTACAACATTGAAATGATAGCAAGAAATCTGTAAAATCTACTTACCTAACTTTTTTTTATATCATAGGAGGCAAACGAACAGATGGATCACCTGATGTTAAGTGATCACCACCGTCCATAGATACTTGCAACACCAGTGGAGTCGCAAGTGCGTTGCCAACCTGTATTTGGGAGGAGGGTCGGGAAGGGTCAGGAAAGAAAGGAGGAAGGGGAAGGGGAGGGTAGGTGGGTCCTCGGCTCTCTCACTGACCGAACGAAACGCAACAATGCAAGAACTGCTACTCCACGTCGATTTTCTGTGAGAGGGTGGTGCTTTCCCGGACGAGCCGACCCATTCGTGCCGAAAACAATAATAGTTTCAGCTTGGCTCTACCACTACATAGATCTTAGGTAAGATATTTAACAATGGTAGTAATAGAATATTGGTTGTAAAAAAATCAGCAGTAACCGGACAGGAAATCAAAAATATAAACTAATTAGATCAATTAAAGCAAATGTAAAGTGACAACTATTAGCATATTATTAAATTTCAAAATCTATATTTGGTATTTATAAAGAGTGTATGTAAAAATATCATACTACATTTGATACCAATAATTATTTTCAAAATACTAAATAAATACTACGAGACAGCGCCATCTGCTTAATATTCAGTGAATTATTTCTGTAGTCAATATTTTAAATAGCGTACAGTAATAATCGCACTATATTTGGATTAACATGCATAATAAATTTTTTTAAATGTTTTCCTAATCTTCATAGTACCTACCTGAAGAGTTGACCTTAATTACACTAGAAATAACTAAATTGGTAATAGTTATTATTTCAAATTATTTATACATTAAATTAAATTTTGGATTATATTTTTAGGTTACAAAATAATTTATTTTTTGGTGTCCAAAAAAGATTTTTTTATAGGTAGCGTACATAAAAATAATACAACATATTATCGATTAAAAGCCTTCATTAGCAAAGATTTCATAATTTCATTTCATTATTGGTATTACACTGTACAAGTTTTAATTTAATTTTCTATGGGCATGCTTTAAATTATCTACTATTATTATATCGGTTTTCATTGAAAATTGGCTCTTAATATAAGGGCCCAGGACAGAGTATTGTTTGTGAAACGATCACGAAGTAAACAGCTTCTACCCTTGAGGCAGGTCAGTGAACTAACGCAATCTCTATCCAGTTAAAATTAATTCTGAAACATAAACAGCAATCGTCGTAAATTTTATCGCTTTATGTACATATTACCTACAGGTACCTATGTATTCATTCTCGAAGACAATTGCAATATACCTATTAATATTAATTACAAAAATTCTTACTTGTAGACAGTTACGAATATCTTATAGGTATATGAAAATGATTGAAAAACAATGCAAAAGCCTCTTTGTGTAAAAAGTATTATGATGAGACCACGTGTTAGGAGTGGTGATCTGGTCGATTTTTAAACATAGAAATACCAATTAAGTTGATCGATATTAAACATCGAATCGATCAAGTGAATCGATCTCGGGCACCATAAAATTGTGATTCAATTTTTATTTAATTTAGCCTGCGGTGACTGTTTAACATCAGGCGGCCCCAATGCTTGTTTGCTGACATCGTGGTATAAAATAAAAATAGAAGTAAAGCCATATAATACTTTGAAATAAAAAAAAAAAACTAAAAGAAAATCAACAAAAAAGGAAAAATATTTAAAGACCACATTTTGTAAAATCGATCCTCTTAATAGAACTCGATTTTTTCATCAATCGATTTCACGGATCGGATTGATTTAATTTCCAATTTTTTTTTTCTTATGAAACCGCCATCTCTAACACTGGGGCACATAAAAAAAATGCAAAAACGAATCATACATCGCTGATGGCAGTACTACATTCTCCTATCAAATCTGATTCACATTCAGATACTCCAATATTTCGGTCAACAACGAAGCAAGCTTAGTACGAAGAGCATTATTATTTACCAAAATAGATATATAAGAAACTTGTTTGTCAAGTTATTCTCATTTCAGTTGCACTTGTATTTTCGATAAAATAATATATAATATTAGATAACGAGGGTTCGATGACACGACGTGTGCAAGTAACGATGCGTTGGCAGGTCTCCAACAGCAGTGCACGCACGCTTCCCCGTAATAGACCGAGTTTGGACCAAGCATCTTCACGGTATCCGTTTCTTCGCAGACTAGGTAGAAGCTGATAGCAACAGAAGTCTTTCATATTTTGCAGCAGACGTAAAAACAAATTTCGTTGTAAAAAAGTATAGGATTTTAATGAAAGTCGATGATCAGGTGAAATAGATGTCTTTGTAAAAAACTGATAATCCCGCCCTGATAATAGAGAACCCTTGACAAATTATATACCTAAACCTTCCTCAGGAATCACTTTATCTACTGATGAAAACCGCATGAAAATCCTTTCAGTAGTTTTTGAGTTTATTGCGTACAGACAGACAGACGTGGCAGAGAACTTTGTTTTATAATAATGTATTTAGTGATACACAATAGTATCTTGATGATGTTCAGTGATACAATTGCAGATTTAATACAGTGGGCAGGTAGATCCAATATCAATTCATCTTTTTCATTATCTCGGCCAATTCATTTCGTATTCTCTGGACAATCTTCATGTATAGCTCATGTTTTTTTTTTCCAACGGATTGTGTAATGGAAGTTGTCTGTCTTCTGTTGTATTCTTATTATTTGGGACTGATACTACTCGCGTATTAAGTGTACCTCTCATTCCTATGCACGTGTTCCCTGAGTGCTGCTAAAGAATAACAAATTGTTGGGCACTGCACTGTTCCATATAAACTGAACCTCGCAGCGATAAATAGAGTAATTAATCAATAGACGACAATAAAAGATTGTCACTCTATTCAGCACATTAATTAGAATCAGCACAAAATATTTTACTCTTCAGTTGTATGAACTCTCAGACCAGTATTTAGTATTAATACAAGCCACTAACAGATTTTTCAGTCTTTCTCTGTTACTACATCCGTCCACACTCGTACTCAACTCTCTTCTATTTATATGACTGTCATCCCTTCTCATGACACTAATCGACTACTCCTCAAGTTCTTTGTCAATTTCTGAAGAAGTCACAAGTCATAAATAACTGCTTGAATCGTCTAATGGATAGTTTTGGATTGTCTCAATGTCTCTATGTTGGAGTACTTTACTTACGTTTTAAACCAGCAATTATTTTCACTTATTTTACTTCATGTGTATTATAATATGTGGATATTTTATGATTTCTAAAACTATTACTCATAACTTTTATAGACCATCAATTTTATAATGGTGTACTTATCGCGTACAAAGACATGAAAATCGGTTAAGTATAAAATAGTTTTTAATACTATTATAGATAATTATCTTTTTCTTGCGACTTCGCTTGCATTAAAGTTTGACTTATACTTAGGGAATAATACTCTTTTCCTGGATAGAAGGTACAGTATGTCCTTGTCTGAACTGTCTGAATAGTTGAGGCATGATAATGCATCAGAGAAACTTACATTCGCATTCGTAAGGTTAGGTTAGGAAAGGCTCATATTGACTGACAAGGGCAAAGTCTACGTATGCTTTACGTGGAGAAAAGAATAAGTTTGGATTAAGTTTTATACATTTACTTTTTTTCGAACTGATTACGCTATTGACTTAGCAAGGTCTTAACAGCTTCACCGGACTGCTAAGGCGAGTGCTTAGAGCACTCAGCCGATTTTATTTGACAACTAGCTCAAGGGTGCACGGCACATCTCGGCTTGGGCTATTGCCCGGTACATGCAATTCGTGACTTGTCTGAGCTAACCTAAGCTAACTATTCATACATATATGAGTTGTTGAAACATAAATGTGAACCAAGCATACATACCTCAACAACTTTTATATATATTTCGTATCAGATAATTTTCTAAACTATTTCTGTTCCATAAGGGAAAATATAAAACCGTTCCACTTTCATGTGTGAGCATATATGCGTACACGTGTGTGGAGATGATATGTGTAATGTTGTCACAGTGAAGATTTTGAGTCACTGTATCGCGCGAGCAGCGCACTCAAGGGCTCCACACCGAGGGAACGGACCTAGGCTTGAGCCGCTGTCGAGCGGGCCTAATCTGGTGTAGCCTATTATGTAAAGCCGTTATTTAGCAAAATCTATTTATACAAATAAATAGACAACAATTTTAATGACATATATGTAATCCATGCCCTTTATAGTATCCGCCAATATTGGAAAAATATTACAAACCCAAAACTACAGAAGATATAAGTTACTATTTTCAAATACATCGAAAGTTTTCCTTATAGTGTTTACTAGGAGGCGCGGTCTTGTTATTGGTTTTAGTAGAATTAGTTGAGTTGGAAAGAGGTTAATTGCTAATGAGAGAAAGGTAGAATAACAAAGTATATAAAGTCTATGTAATTAGTTTGGGTTGGGATAATTTAATTAGTTTTTGGTAATTTTGAAATAGAATATAATCCAAGATCTTACGTTTTTCCTCTTTATTTGTTATCTCTCTGTTTTCCTCTAGTAAGAATGCAATAAGCAGAACTTACTATAAACGGCAGACGTTCTTTCTTTCATAGCATTTTTTAAACGGCCCGATACGAAATTTATATAAGTCTATGAAGGAACTTACTACCATTCTATTGTTTGAATCGATAATCAAACACCTTGAGAATCATAGTCGGAAGGAGACGGTGATGTAATAAATAGTAATAAATAAACAACATTGAATAAAGTAGTCGTAGTTTGCTATAGAAGTAGATAGTGCAGCCGGGGCCACAGCATTCGCATACTAATCATGAACAGTACGATAACTATGTTATTGACCTGCCGCAACTGGCGTGCGCCTGCGCACGTATACGCTTCATAAACAATCCTGTAGCGCGTTCCCACTGATACTGTTAATATCTTTCCATATTTCATTCAGATACTTCTTTTCTCTAGAAATACAAAACACATAGTACTTTTACATTTTACTGTACCGTTGGAAACTAATATACTTAAAGACCACGCAATGAAACTAAACAGGTCTCA
Source organism: Antheraea mylitta (assembly GCA_014332785.1). Lineage (NCBI taxonomy): Eukaryota > Metazoa > Arthropoda > Insecta > Lepidoptera > Saturniidae > Antheraea > Antheraea mylitta. The sequence goes on along the minus strand of JACEII010000065.1, from coordinate 3,803,550 downwards.
TGACTTTTAAAATAAGTTGACAAAAAACGGTTACATAGGTAATCTATACGCCGCAAAGGTGAGAGCGAGAGGTATACCAGCAAAATGTCTTTATAATACGTTGAAAGTTATATCCAGAATTGCAGCAAGTCCTATACTAGAACGAGTATGTAAAGCTGCAATAGCAGATTCATAGCAGATTAGATGGGTAAGGAAAGAAACACGAGTAGTGAAGGTGAGTGTCGATGTACGTCGGAAATGAGCTGCTTAGAATTAACTCTGTGTCACGAGTCTCGGGAATTACTCAGAGTTTATCTTGCTGCAATGCGATGAACCCGACACCCACACTATGAACTCATGGAATGCTAAGAACCTCTTCACCTTTACTTGAAAATGTTTCAACATAATTTCTTAGTCTTGCTTTCTGTATTTCTCGTACATTTTGGTGTTGGCTTTAGAATAGGAAATCTTAATGCATCATTCGGGTCTCAGTTGTGTTCTTACCGAGTCTAATCGGTGGGTAACTGCGATCGCTTTCAACAGTCTTTTGTTTCCATAAGGAATCTCGTCATATAGTGCATAAATTGACTTTTGGTAACCAATCTTATAATAGATTATTATTGCCATTGTCGAATAGGTAATGATGTTACAAGTAATTAAGCGATAATTTCAATGAACTAACATGACGAATGCCCTTTTGTTAAAAAATAATCCGAAAAGATTTTGAGGCAAGCCTGAATCCATGCTCCGGGGTATTATTTCCCATCCACTTCAATTATGCGCAAAAACCAAACTACATTACGTGAAACATCACTAATAGTACAAAATATAGAGCCAAATACACACAATTATGAATAAAATATACAATCCACAACTTGACATTCCAAAATCCAGCCAAAAACTCTTTTGGCTATTTTTTGGACTTTTACAAATACTTTAACTTACCAAATACTTTTGTATATAAGCCTAATTTCAATTAAGTAAACATGATCACGACACGTTATTTAAACCTATATAAAAACTCAAAAACCACTCTAATGAAATTATCAAAATTACAAAATAATTATTAAGGTAAATGAAATGTATGTATAACGCAATAGTATTCATTAGGAGTTAAATTCTAATGTGCCCTAGTATAGTGTATAAACAGAAGCGATATCTATATTTATTATAAATAACATAATTATAGCGTATAGGTATTGTTACAATATAACCTAAATACTGAAACAGGAAACCAACCGGCAATACAACTAATTAATAGCGTATAGTAATTCTAGCGCACTTCCTGCCTACAATTGTTCATACGAACTGTTTTATCTCCACAATTAATAACTTTGTTTATATGATTAATAATAGTTATTTCAACTTTGCTAAGATGTTTTTACTTTACTCTAACATCATTATCTTTCATTTTACTTGAACTGTCATTATCATTGTCAGGTTTTATCTATATATATAATAAGGACGTAAATATATCTAGGAGTAAGATATACATTTTATTCATTTTTAGAAATGTCTATCCGTCTGTTTGTATGGACACATCACTACTAAAGTACTTTATTCGTGATAAAACATTTTCAAGAAAACCGTAAAATATATCTTCGATTAACATTATAGTTTACGTATCATTAGAATCGGTTAGGTCTATAAAAAGTTATTGTCATTTTAATGACGACTCAAGTACGGATACGAAAAGAAAAGTAGATATGTAATTATAAACTTAATACATTCAGATGACTGTATTATTTACTGTTTTTTTTAATTTCACGCGGATGAAGTCGTGGGAACGGCTAATTTATAAAATATAACAGGTGTTGTACTATCGATGACATCTTTGATTGATTCACTTTTTTCATCAATTTTGCGACATATACCAACAGTAAATTAGCTCGAATTAGAGCAACGACGAGTGCACAGAGATTTCCTTCATCATCAGTCGTTTGCTGGACCATTAATCTGTTATTTGTTCTGGCTAACCTCCAAAATCTGAGTTGATTTTGTTCAGACTTTCGATTGAAGACAAAGGATTTTTTCAGAGTAATAATTAGGCAACATTTTCACTGTAATACTAAACTAGTTATCGTATATTTTAATACAGAAGTGCTAAAAATTGAACTACTAGTGATCCACCTCAAAATTATTAGACTACTATCAATCGACCCTGTGGAATCGATTCCCAGCGGCTGTGTTTCCAAACCATTACTAGTTATAAACCTTCAAGAAAAGAGCGTACACTTCTTCAGAAGGCCGGCAACGCACTTGCGACTCACCTGATGTTACTAGTGTCTATCGACGGCGGTGATCATTTAGCATTTATCACTTCTGTTCGTTTGCGTATAATATAAAAAAATATATGTAGAATTGTCGTCTAAGTAGGTTTAACTCCTACTAGAAAACGATAAAAGAAAGTGATGAGAGGTTATTCTGGTCTAATACTAGATTAGATAAATTTTAGTAGCTCATTCATTACATCTTGTTTATCTACTAAAGGGAAGCCTGTGAATCGGCAAATTTCTCTTGAGATGGACTCAAAAGCACTCGCGATTGACCGTTTGAGCACCCCTTAACATGTATAGTGGTTATGAAGAATCGATTCATATCGAATACCTACAACGAATAAAATCAATAAATTTCATTTTTATTGTTTGGATTATTCTAAAATAGGTCTTGTTAAGTTTTGTTAATATTGTCAACTTACATAAGATCTCTCTGTTTTGTTAGAGTATTTACTTATTACGCAGTAATTAAAAAAGCAATATAAATTTACTTGTTATTGTTTTAAAATAGACACAACTCTAGAATGGTTCTAAGTATAAACAAAGTGTTAATGGTGATCCGATTACTTTGTTTTGATCTACGTGGTTTTTATCAATTGAAAATATGTTCGTCAGTTCTTAGCGTCATGGTGGCACTTGATTTTTATAAACATTCTAGTCTTTCATGACCAATTTTTTATTTATTACCACTGGAAAGTGTAAACAGAAGATATGATGTTTAGATTCTAAAACACGATAAAATAACTGCACTGTGCCTGAACGTAAGCATATTGTGCTGCATAAAAATGGTGATCACCGATGTATCCACAATCCGTCTTAGTCGAAGATGCTTATAATTTCTGATACGAGAACGCGATAAGCTAGAAGACACAGAGAGGCTGCAAGAGAAAAATTTAAGTGGATTTTGGTGTTAAAATAGAGTAGTACAATATGTGAACGATAGTGATGTCTAGGAATTGACTCCATTGTGCATCCACTAAAGAGTATTATGGCGTGTAATGTATTCTAAATGTATATATGTTAAAAAGGTAAGAGCAAGATCATGCCAAGAGGACACCCCTCTTCCCACTAGATTATGGAATAAAAATTAATGTAATTTAATATAAAGTAGTCACTATCAATAATGATACCTTAAAACGGATCTTTAAAATTATCTTTTTTACAACATTTATTTGTTAATGAAAATTTTGGAGACTTTTCATTAAAAATAGGTTACAGAGAAACTGTGAATGATACTAAAATGTAATTTTCAGAATTAGTTGTTTAATATTTACAGTTTATGAAATAATTGATAATTTGAAAACATATCTATACTAATATTATAAAGCTGAAGAGTTCGTTTGTTTGTTTAGTTGAACGCGATAATCTCAAGAACTACAGATCCGATTTGAAAGTTTCTTTTTGTGTTAGATAGCTAGTTTATCGAGGATGGCTATAGGCTACATATCATCACGTTAAAACCAATAGGAGCTGAGCACTAATGAAGAATGTCTCAAAATCGGGCTATTTTGGAAGCTTCCGCTGCGTGTTAATGTCAGTATTATATGCGTTGCCATGGTAACGCGATAACATTCTATCGCAAATATTTCCATGGTTTATTTTGTGTTCCTATTCAAAAAGTTTATTCTACGTTACTTTTGCTTTTCCAATTTTTAATTATAAGTGGTACGTTTATATCGGAAACATTTCTAAAGTTTACTTTGTGTTGCTATTCAAGAAGTTTAGTATTAATAATATTCTTCCAATAAGACTGGCGAAGGAATTAATACATACAGCCAATTCTGAAGTTGTCAATACAGGTAGTTTTCTTCTATGTCCAAGATAATGTAAAGGTATAAGAGCCAATTACTCTATATAATATTTCGTAAATTTTTATCTTCTTAATTTTCAAGACCACAGAATTCATGCTCCGTGGTATTATTTTCTTTCATTTCACTTATGCACACTAAACGAACCATATTACATAAAACGTCACCAATTTAACACAATATAGAGACAAGTAACACAAGATTATGAATAAAATATAAAATTCACTACATGACAGACTAAAATCCAGCCAAAAACTCCTCAAAAACTTTATTCTATGTTAGTTTTGTTCCCAATTTTTGATTTGTGGTATATTACGTTTAATAAAAGAAAGTGAGTGTATTTTATATTAGAAATGTATGTGATGCTACAATTATCAATATATTTTTTTGATTCTGTCGATATGTCTGTTTTTTTTATTTGTTCCGGGTAATTTCCGAAACGGCTAGACCTATTTGAACGGGAATTTTACGGGCAAATAAGTAACTAAGTAGCTGTTTTATTTTAAGCTAGCGGGTTCAGCAGACGTTGCCCGCTCTGATAATAAGGCAAACTATACCTATACCTTGCCTAAGAATCATTTTATATACTGGTGAAAACGACATGAAGATGCGTTCTGTAGTTTTTGATCTTATCGCGAACATACATATAGACAGACGTGGAATAAGACTTTGTTTTACACTATGTTGTGATAAACTGTTATCCGTGCATTCGTCCGTGTGAAATTAATCAAAAATATGATGTTCACTGTAAACATGCACGTGTGACGTGCGCTTTAATGGACTCCAAGAATATATATATATATTACAGGCTGACGGCCCACCTGATGGTAAGTGGTTACCATCGCCTATGAACAACTGCAACACCAAGGGCATCGCTGTTGTAATTGAAAGTCATATATTTATATGTGATTTAAATTATTATTAGCAAGGTATGATAATAACTTAATTATATCGACACTTTGGACATATTATATCTATATAATAAAAGGTTTAACACATATTGTTCGATAATACTTAGCTTAATATTTTCATTACTTTCTTATATAGTGTAAGTGAGCACTGAGGGTGATATATAACAGTTTAAAGTTCCGGCTATGTGGCTGATGATAAATCCCATCCCATTCGATTCACTATTAGTATTCAAATATATAATGTACACGTTACCTGTTACAGTAGATGATGTGCGTGTGATACTTACAAATATTTTTGAAAGAGTACTATTGTAATTTACACTAGATGTGTGATCACAATTTTAAATTTATTTAATATATTTAAAAAAACGCGTGCGAAGCCGCGGGTAACAGCTAGTCGTTGATAAACTTTTAAATAATCAATTTTCATAATTGTGCTTAATAACTTCTCCCTCAAATATTGATTTTTTTTTTCAGGAACATGCATTGTCTTCCTAGGCTTTACATTTAAAACTGCCACGATCGTCGGGGAGGATAACTCTCGCCCTCCCCTGAGAGGTCTACCATCCAGACCCCTCGACCGCGAAGAGGCCTCTAATGAAGGGCCGTCACCTGCCGAGGAGAAGACGCATTGCCAGTTGGCAGCTCCTGCTCCCCGGCATATAGGTGAGTGAAGGCAACATGGGGTTTCATTCCGTGCAAGTCGGACATAACCCATCCTCAGCTGCCCGACTAGGGTGGGTATCCGTATGGATTTCCCCATGTAAAAAGAAGGGCTTACATTCAATAAAATATTTTTGATTTTGATTTTAGAGCCACCGTGACGAGTTTATTATACACCTTACCTCCACTTTCATAACTGTACCGACCAATCCGAAAACACGATACCCATATATGTGGCATCATTAAGGATGCTACAGTTTTGGTGTTCTTTTGTTAAGATTTATTGCTATGTTTATATAGGTTTTACCGATCTCTGGGGAACAGGATTTTTCTGGACTTCCTTTGTTCTTTTCTATAACCCTGTCAAGATACATGCAAAATTTAATAACGATCGGTTGAGTAATTAACGCATATAAGCATAACAGACAAACAAACAAACTCATATTCTCATTTTTAATATTAGACAAAGCATTTCAGTCACATTTTTAGAAGTAACCTTTCATTCTAAAACCTGCTCGAGATGGTGGATAAGCTTACGTTTCGGCAAATCGGTAATGTGCTTTGTGACTTTGTGATATATTAGAATTAAAACTAGTAATCAAATTTTAAGTTACTTGTGATTGTTTCTAGTATTCAAATTATGCCGATCTTTTACTAAATCTAGCTTATGTAAGTTCTTGCAAAAATGTATTAAAATTATTAAGAATGTATTAAAAGGGCAGAGTTTTACGTCTCACAAAGTATGTATCAAGTTAACAAGACGACAAGGTATGGATATGGCTTTAAATATTTTTCCACTGGACAGAAGCCTTTGGTTACTAAAAATCTTGTTTGCGACCCTTACCCACAACATTTTCGTAATTTCAAACGGTGAGATTTTCTTATTTTACCTGTAAACTATTACACAGGTATATTACTATAGCATTTTCGTTCACCGCGACATATACAGTCGAAAGGTCGTTCTAACAGGCAACTGTGGTTATGCAATACAAACTGAGTAACAGTTTCCTTTGAAGTGATTACCTTGCACCAAACTTGAAACATTTACATTATTAATTCTATAGAATGCATAGTTAATAACATATCGTATTACTGTTTCGACACACAGGGTATGTTAAACCATTACGTGGCGGGAAAATATTAAAGCGTAAACAAATTAAAAAATAACTTGAGGCAGGCATAAAAACTGCAGACAGAAGTTAAAACAGTGAAATAACTGTGTTCTTTTTTGAATTTTTAGATGAATTTTGTGAGTTATTTAATATATATATTTATATTATATTTATTGGTACTTGGAACAATAATTATATACATTTTTATAAAGTGTATTAATCAATCAACAATTTCATAAACTGCAAAATATTAATATTACATGTACACATGCCGCTGTGCAACGCGTCGCTACTCTGACAGAAGAGCAATACAGTCGGCCGCTTCATTAGCATATCGCTGACGTGAAGCCATAAGTTTTTCTTCAACCAAAAATATACCAAGTATTCCTTTAAAAAATTAACCAGATTACAGATATCGTAATAAATAAACAAGAATATGTAAATTTGGTAAGAATTTCTTAAATAATAAAATCATTTACGCAATTAAAATCTGACAGACAGAGTGAAGTTGCATTATATATACGAGGTGAGGAAGGGTTAGTTACGCGGCTGGACATAGAATGTAAAATGTTGAAAACTAATTATTTTTTGATTATACCAGCGGTCGAATTAAATAAACCTAGAATTACAATATCCGTCCGATACCACACTGCAACAAATAGCCTCGCAGTCAAACACTACCAACAGCATTTCGCAGTTGCCTAGCTAAGAAGTGAATTCATAAAGACGTGTTTTGATTTTCGGCGACTATATAAAGATATACTGGATTACCTCCACTCATATAGAAAACTCAAGAAATTACTTGAATAGTTACTGTAATCAAATTTGATAAACTGTTTTACAGTCTATTTTTTCAAAAAGATTGTAGACTATTTAGCATCACACTATAGCCCTTAAGAGCAGAATAATTATTATTCAAACTAGCTGTGCTCGCGACTTTGTCCGCGTGAAAACTTATGTAAAAAATTGTGATTAATAAAGTCATGTGAATTTATTATGTCGAATTACTAAAGTCGCGTCGTCATTAAAATTACAATAACTTTTGAAGAATGAACCAATTTTAATTAAACAAAGACTAAGTTTCTCTCGAGTATGTATGTATGTATGTATGAATTGAGTATTGGTTTTTCTTGGCTCGTCTTTTTGAATTGAGGTTTTATCGTGAACCCAGTATATTAGCAGTGATGCGTGTTAATACAAACAGACAGACAGTTAGACAGGCAAACAGACAGACATTCCTAATAGAAGAAGAAAGCACGTTAAGCGTTAACAAATTCTTAATGTGGTCGGATCGTGTAGTCCGATGAAGCTTTTTTTTTAACTGACTACACTATTGAACTGGCAAGGTCTTAACAGCTTCACCGGACGTAGTGAAAATAGGAAAATAGGACGAAATGAAAATGTAGTCGGATCGTATGGTGTGGTGCGAGTTATAGAGGTACTGAGTTCCGGATAAATTAAATGCAAGAGAAGCCGCAGAGTACAGCTAGTTAATTAACATATTTTTCACCCAACGGTGACATTGGAAGTTCTCAATCGAGAGGAATGGTTTGTTAAATCGAAAAAAAGATAACCTTCGCAATTAAACAAAAAGAGCCGATAACAAAACATTTTCATAGTTACCTGTTATTCACCTTGGATAGTACAATACAAAACCGTATCGAAATCATAGTGAGACCGAGTTGTACCGCCGCACCAACCTGTTCAGAAAATATATTATTTATCATCAGAATTTCCTCAGGCAGGTGACCTTCAGTTCTATTACAACTAACTTAGAACACAAGGTGAGATTACAATGTCAAAGTTTATTTAACAATCCTATTTATTTATTTTATTTTATTACCTGTAGCAACATCACATAAACACGTCAATTTACAAGTATGGTTTTATTATTTTCATATATAAAGATACACAGCCATACAGGCCTTTTAAAGATTATTACACGCTATATTTGTATCTAGACCTGAGCATATGTAGACATCAATGAAAAATAGGTAACTACACAGAAGAACAAAGTTCAGCTGCTTCAAGTTTTGCACTCAGGGCTTCTTCTTTAAGGCTTCTTCACAACTTCGTCGTTCAAATGAAGTATATACATCAATGGTTTCTTCGTAATCGAATCTTGTTTTACCTCTCAGATGGCAGGGTTTTCTAATGTACTTAACACTTGTTTTGTAAGTAAGTCTGTAGCGTTAGTAGCGTTCCCAAGAACTCCATGCAGGCGAAACAACATAGGTTTAAAATTATTCGTGGTGTTGTGACGAGTATGTTGGACAGAAAATAGCCGCCATTCGACAGCGTGAACAGTAGTATACCCTCGGTTGCCCTAAATCGTGCTTATATACTAAAAAAACAAACAGGGTGGAAGTCTCCAGAAATTTGCCAGAATTCTTGTTATGAAGTCATAAAAAATATCTTTCGCGCGCTGTTAATGCTGGCTAACCATTTTAAAATACAACACCACAATAAATTGTGAGCTACAAAATTCTATATCTGAATAATGCCATAAATGCAAAAATGCCATAAAGTATGTTTTTTTTTTTCGAACTGAATTCTCTATTGACTTAGCAAGGTTTTAACACCTTGAACGGACTACGTGAAAGTACGGTATACGGCTGTCTCTTATAGATAACTTACATTCAAATTTATCTTTTAAAACTTATTAAAACTATTATTATTTTTGCTGCATTACTTTAACCGATACAGTGTTAAACTTTAAACGATTAAATATTTAGAAGTGATCATTGCTTATTTGATAGCATGTTCGGATATAATGTCGATCAATGTAGGTTCAAATCCTTGCGACGAGTCGAAGCTATCGGTGAAGGAAAACAAAAACAAAGGAAAGCTAAATATGGTGTTAAGGCTATTTTTTCTAAATCAACCTGACTAGCTTCGAGCCACCTTCGAGAGTTATCCTAGGTTTAGCGTGTTTACCATCTTAGACCACGTGTTTACCATTTTAGACCACGTGGTATATCGTCAGATTAAATTGTAATCAAACGTAAAAATTATAAAGTATATGTATATTTTAACAGTATAATCTTTCTGATCATATTAGAAAATACAACAGAAATTTAAAATGTATAAATAAATAAATATACGTAAGTCGTGGTGGCCTAGTGGTTTGACCGTTGGAATACGATTTCGATGTCCGCAGGTTCGAACCCCGGCATGTGCCAACGAATTTTTCAGAATTCACGTACATTTACTAGTTTAAATTGGTAACACTATCGGCTGATTGTGAAGAAAAACATCGTGAGGAAACCTGAACCTGAGGAACGTTCTTGTACTACTACTGTATGTGGGAAAATATAGAATTGTAGATCTCTCAGAGTTTAAAATCGACAATACGTCGTGGGCTATCGTGGTGATTACGCCCATACGAATGTAATAAATAAATTTTGTGAAGATTACAGTCTGATGATGACGTGTATAAGAAATATCGTGTAAAAATTCCTACGAAGCTTCTTTCTACTTGGTAGATTGAAAATGCCAATGCAACAAAAATCTGTTAAACCAATACGTATTACACCATTTTTATTGAAATTATACCATACTACTTGTATATATATTTCTTTGAATATTTACTAATAAAGGATATGACACAGCCTAAGGATGGACATCCGCTAACGAAGTCTTATCCAAGATGTCGATTATATATCTACATAAAATACTGTCCGATATAATACGGTCGTAAAAAGTTCGAGGTTAAATAAACGTCTGATTGTAATTAAGGATGCAAATTTTTCAAAATATCGATATTGAAGACTCAAAAATAAGTGATATTGTATATGGTCCGTCATAACTCGAATGTTTTTGTCAATAAGCCAAGCATGACTTGTAAATAACTTCAAACGAAAATCATAATGCTCGATTCATTGCAAAGAAATAACATAGAAGTACTTGGATCATTTCCGGAACAAATTCACTCCGACCTTTGAAAAAATACATTCAGCCGGTACTATTATTGTCACGATAGGTAAATTTTTCATGGCTATTTTGTATGTGATAGGGCAAGAACCATGCATAATTTAAATATAAGCGAAATTGAAGGTAAAAAATCATTTTAAAGTGTAACAAACGATTCTATATTTGATATTAACAGTAACTTGCAAATTGTTCTGCTTTTGTGAATGTAAATACATGATGATAATACAATATATGACAATGATGTGATGATGATATATATGATAATATATTCAGTGCATGATTGTAACATTAATTATTGTCATATAAGTTTAACGATTAATCAGCACACGATGAAATATCTCTCAGGCGAAAGGATTTTTTTAAGCAGACTTGACATTTAATGCTACATTTTAGCCAACTTAAGCAACCCTATTAAAAATTATAACCTACATGTTATCCTAATTTATAAGCTATATTATTTTAAAATTTAATTAACTTTCGTTCAGTAGTTTTTGTGTGAAAGAGAGAAAAACACCGATATCCGTATAAATTTTCTCATTTGTCATTATAATAGAATTTCCCTTTGTCGATATACCTTTTTATTATTGTGGGGAAATCCCTGACGGATACGCCACTTTCTCGGGAGAGAGACTAGGTTTTGTCCGATTCGTACGGACTAAAACCCCATGGTGTACCTTCTACTGCCGTAATGGGATGACACGAGCTCGAACCAGCTATCGCCGTGTCACCCCGGCAGCCGGCCCAAAACGGGCCTGCCGCGCTAGAGACAGCCTGACACAAACTGTCTCGCAACTAAGTCTAAAAAATGTGACTACTGCTCGAAGTCAGAACGTATGGTAGCTTCAAATTTGATGCAATGTTTGTCTCACGATTCCACGGTGGTGAAGAGAGCCCAAGTCCTCGTACTTGTCGCCCCATGTCGCCTCATGATGCAAGTGGCCGATTATAAGTAAACCTTGAATTATATCGCAACTTGGCTGTTCCCTTATGGTGTATAACATTCAGTTCTATCATATCGACATAAGTATCGATAATGTCCTGTAAATAAAATCGATATTCGATAATCGTTACAAACTTATTCATAATGCAAGCGTTTGTAAAATTAATTTGACTCGCCACAACACTAGTAGGGAAAAAAATCTTACAGGATTCAACTTGAGCTTCAATACTAATGTTTGTCTATTCTTCATACGTGACTATAGAATGTTTAGTAAAGGAAACATCCTGGTTTCGTGCTAGCAACGTGTTCATGTCCTGACTATTAATCTCATTGAATATTATTGCTTAGTAAATGTTCGTAGACGCTTCGAAGCCATTAACAGCAGCCCATCCGCGCCGTTCGGAGCCGATAGATCATCTGAATCCTGTTCCGGTGTCGCGTTCGGAGCATCGTTACTGACTTGCAATAACGTCGATTTTTCTTTGTATTTTACTACAACCGTGAAATCAAATATAAAACAGACTGTACAGTGAATGAATGATTACTTTATTGCACCTTTTATTACGCACGCTATCGAACTAAATAACACAAAAATATTTTGCTAGTTAGCCAGCGGTTATATAAAGAAAAAATATAATAGGTAGTGCAAATAAAAAAAATATATAAAACGAAAATCATCAGTATTCAAGTACAGCTAAAATATAAATAAACTATCTTGTGCCCGCGACTTCCTTCCTGTGGAATAGTTACCTTAGGCTAACGCTAACTTTAATCCGCGACTTAACTTACGTAGTAAGTGAAAATATTTTTGAATAATACGTACGTTATGAAGCTGTTTTAGGTATATATATATCACGCTGATATTAGTAAGAATGGAATATTAAAACGTTAGGTAAAAGTCAGCGGAAACTCTCAAAACATAAAAATAGCCCGATTTTAAAACATTTTTCACTGGTTCTCGGTTCCTATTGATCTTAGCGTGATTACATGTAGCCTTCCTCGATAAATGAGTTATTTAATACAATTTTTTTTTTCAAATCTGACACTAGTTCCTGTGATTAACGTGTTCAAGCAAAAAAACTCTTCAGCTATATAATATTCGTATAGATTACTATAGATAATATAGTATACTTATGTATATAAATATATAGGTATGTACATTAAGAACAATAATAATGAAAGATATATCACCAAAAAGGTGAAAAATTCATTTTTTTTATATCATATAGGCGGCAAATGAACATGCGGTCATGCGAATGGAGAGAAAGGAAAAGGAGATGGGAGATGAGAGGGGGGGAGGGGAGATGGATCTCCGGCGCTCTCACTGACCGAACGAAATGCAACAATGCAAGCACTGTTAGTTCACGTCGGTTTTCTGTGAGAAGGTGGTACTACGAGCCAACACACTCATGCTGAAACCACCACCACCTACTAATAAGATATGCGAAATTCATAAGATAATTTGCAAGCTTCAATAAAACTTCCATTCAGGATTGTTTCTACCTATGGTGCAATAGGCGTAGTACAGCAGGATGCATGACCTTGGTACCTACAGGATGATGGACATTCCCCCACAGACAGAGTAGGTCAGACTGTACCCAGTAAATAATGTCTTTAGAGAGGCAAAAAAAGTTTTTCATATTCTTTTAATAAATATAACTAAATCTCCCAAGAATGACTTCTACTACCATTTGGTTAGAGAAACACCAAAAAACATAATTTATTTTGGTAGCCCACAAGTAATTTGCTTTTCTACTTTAAGCGTGAAGTGTATAGCATATGCTAATATAGCTAATCCGGCCCTATATTCGGCACTTCCAACAAAGATTAAGTCTTATGCTACAGACGGTCTATTTACGTTCACTTAAGCATTATTTTGAAGGTAAATTTCTTTAGGCGCGTTGAGCGTTATTTGATAGAAGAAAAACATATGATTTCACATCAGAGACATGATAGTAAGGCGTGTTCGATCGCCTGGGATGATACACTAGCGATGCATAGTATAGCGGTCTGTGCGGAATAGCGGAATATTGATATTTTTTATTGTGTTTATAGCCCATCATATGTTTGATTAAAAGTGTAATATAATTATTACTTAGAGTGCAAATAGATGTGAAAACCAAACAAATGCTAATAATTTCAATATACATCATGAAGTTTAAATAACGCACTAGCCCTTGCCCGCGACTTCGTTTTGAACTAACGCTAACACGTAGCTGAAGCTCTCAAGAGGAAAAAGAAACCCCTTTGAAACACTCTTTATTGGTGCTCCGCTCCTATTGGTCTTAGCGTGATGATACATGGTCTATAACTATCCCGATAAATGAACTGTATAACACTGAAAGAATTTTTCAAATCAGACCAGTATTTTCAGAGATTCCCTCTTCAACGTCACAAATTCACAAACTTTACCTCTTTATAATATTAGTAGATTTAAAAATTCAAAAGAGTTATGCCATTGTTTTGAGTTTTTACTTCTGTCGGTGTTCCGGTCTGCCTCGATTTTTTTTTCCAGTGTACTCGCCATCAGTAGAACGTAAAAGATTTGACGTCTATCAATGAGTTTCTTCGTATATGACATTCATTGCAGTCGTGGGATATTAAAGACACTGTATATTGCAAAATAATTTTGTTAAAAAGTTTCACTACAAGTCAATAACCTATTTTCTTATCAATAAAAGAGGTCGTGAACTCAGTAATTGCATTTAAAAGGAAAAAGACATTAAAAATAACTGTTATCCGTTATAAAAATTAAATACTTTACAGGAAATATATATTGTAGTTTGTTAGTTTTTTTTTTTTTGCTTCCAGTAGATTACTAATGACATAGTCGAGTGATGGTGGCCCGCTTGTTGTATGTTCCGTGGTGTAGGAACTCTATTTGCATGTTTACGTGCTAGTAACCTTTTTACTGCGACTCTCTCACTTCGTATTATAAAATTTATATTACGAAATGTCAAATGGACGGTCTTCTGTTTTTGCATTGTCATGAGCTAGGAATCTGTCATTGCTAATATATTATTGTAAGTGTATAATTATTAAATGTTTTCCTAAACTGGTGACCCCGAACTGGGACACGAAAAGATGTCGACCAACGAAAAAAATGATTTATTAAAATACACTTCGCAAAACTCGGAAGAAACTGCACCTGAATTATTCAAAGTAGGTATAAAACTTCCTCCGTTTTGGCCAGAAGAACCCGAAATATGGTTCGCTCAAGTCGAAGCACAGTTCTCCGTTTCTGGCATATCTAGCGATACTACTAAATTTAACTACGTGATTGGTCAATTGGATCATCTGTACGCTCGAGAAATTAAAGACGTAATTACAAACCCACCCAAGTCCAATCAGTACGAAAAATTGAAAACGGAACTAATCCGTAGAGTAAGTGATTCTCAGGAAAGGAAAACTAGGCAATTGCTTGTTCACGACGAAGTTGGAAACCGTAAGCCATCTCAATTTCTGAGACATTTACAAGGTCTAGCAGGGCCTGGAATACCACATAATTTTTTGAGAACTATCTGGATTGATAGACTTCCTCAAAATGTACAGGTAGTACTCGCAGCTCAACCCACTGCTTCGTTAGAAACTTTAGCAGACCTTGCAGATCGTATCATAGATATTACTTCAGCGGAGCACCATGTAGCCTCAACTGGTCAAGAAAACAGATTGGATGATATTTTAAAAGAAGTAGCTGCATTGCGTGACCAAGTACAACGACTAACATTGCAGCAGTCCCGAAGTGCGCGTTCTCGTACAAGAAATGTATCTCGATCCCGGTCTCCACCAACTCGACTGAACTCTAGTTACCGAAGATATCCAGTTTGCTGGTACCATATGAAATTTGGTAAAAAAGCCACACGTTGTTCAAAGCCTTGTGATTATCAGATGGAAAACTACAAGGGCAATCAATAATGGCGGCCAATGATTGCCCAAGTACTACAGGTCGCCTATTCATCACCGATCGCACATCAAAAATTCATTTTTTAGTGGACACTGGTAGCGATCTTTGTGTTTATCCTCGGTTTTTAGTAAAAGAGAAACTTAACAAAACAGACTACCAACTTCGAGCAGCTAACGGTTCTATAATCAACACTTACGGTCACATTAATCTTAAATTAGACTTTGGACTTCGTAGAAGTTTTACCTGGCGTTTTATTGTGGCAGACGTTACCAAAGCTATTATTGGTGTTGATTTTTTAGCATACTATCAACTAGTAGTAGATTGTCGTAATAAGAGATTGTTAGATAGCATTACAAGATTATCATCTGTTGCTTCATTAGTTTATGACTCTGCAAACATACATTCTATTAAAATACCTTTAGACAATACGATTTATCACAAAATTTTATTAGAGTTTCCTGAAATCACTCGACCACCCGGTGTAAATCGTACGACCACACACTCTACAGTACATCACATACGTACAACACCTGGCCCTCCAATATGTAGTGCACCACGTCGTCTTGCTCCAGATAAGTTAAAAATAGCTAAACAAGAGTTTGAAGAGATGTTAACAAGTGGAACAGCGCGACCATCCGAAAGTGCGTGGTCATCACCACTGCACCTAGCCCCTAAAAAAGATAATGGGTGGCGCCCATGCGGTGACTATCGGATGCTTAACGCTAGAACCATCCCAGACAGGTATCCTATTAAACACATTCATGATTGCACACATAACATAAAGGGCTGTAAGATATTCAGCACTATAGATTTAGTTAAGGCTTACAACCAAATACCTGTTTGTGAAACAGATATTCCAAAAACGGCAATTACAACTCCTTTTGGGCTATTTGAATTTCCATATATGACCTTCGGTCTTCGGAATGCTGGGCAAACTTTTCAAAGATTTGTTGATGAAATTACTAGGGGTTTAGATTTCTGTTATACATATCTCGACGATTTTTTGATTTTTTCAAAAAATGAAGCCTTACATAAAAAGCATCTACGAGAAGTTTTTTCCAGGTTGCAACGTTATGGATTAGTGATCAATGTCTCAAAGTGTGTATTCGGAGCCAACGAGGTAACATTCTTAGGTTACCAGATATCAGCAAGTGGTACGAAACCTCTTGATGCTAAAGTTAAAGCTATAAAAGATTTTCCTCTTCCTACCAATATTAAACAGTTGCGTAGATTTATGGGAATGTTAAACTTTTATCGACGTTTTATACCACACGCCGCACGAATACAAGCACCACTAAATGCCTTATTAGCGGGTAATGTCAAAAATTCACAATCAATCACTCTGAATGGAGACACACTTGAAGCATTCAATGAAAGTAAAGAGAGCTTATGCAATGCAACGTTACTAGCTCACCCAGATTGTGAAGCTAACCTTGCATTAGTAACCGATGCCTCGGATTCAGCAATTGGTGCCGTTTTACAGCAATTTAAAAATAACAAGTGGCAACCTTTAGCCTTCTTTTCGCATAGATTAACTCCAGCACAACAGAAATATTCGCCATATGATCGCGAACTTCTTGCAATTTATGAAGCCATTAAATACTTTCGACACATGCTTGAGGCCAGACACTTTGTAATATACACAGATCATAAACCAATTAGCTTCGCTTTTCATGAAAAAAAGCGGAATTGTTCACCCAGGCAATACAGACATCTGGATTTTATTTCCCAATTCACGACCGATATCAGGCATATATCTGGAAAAAATAACATAGTTGCTGACACCTTATCACGAATAGATGAACTTGAAGTACCAATTAAAATGGAAGACTTAGCTGAATCTCAGTATTCTGACCAAGAATTACAAAATATACTTAAAGAAGGTTCGTCACTTCGTTTACATAAATTCAAGCTACCAGGATGTCATAGATTTTTGTACTGCGATATCAGTACACCTACATCCAGACCCTTTATAACAAAGGAATGGCGAAAAAAAGTATTTAATGTTTTACATTCACTTAGTCACCCAGGTGCCAACGCAACAGTGAAATTAATTTCACAACGGTTCGTTTGGCCAGGTATACGAAGAGATTGTAGGGAATGGGCCAGGACATGTCTTCAATGTCAACGCACTAAAGTAAGTCGACACGTATCGGCACCATTGGACACATTTGATTTGCCTCGTGCTAGATTTCAACAAATTCATATTGATATGATCGGACCTCTACCAGTATCGCAAGGTTATCGATACTGTTTAACAGCCATCGATCGCTTTTCTCGATGGCCAGAAGTCATACCCATTATGGATGTTACAGCCGAGACAGTGGCAAAAGCGCTTTTTTCAGGTTGGATTGCCAGATTTGGTAGTCCAGTTGATATAATCACGGACAGAGGCCGACAATTTGAATCTGCCTTGTTTCAGCAATTATCAAAAATATGCGCATTTAATCACAAACGAACAACTGCATATCACCCAAAGTGCAATGGTATGGTGGAAAGATTTCATCGTCAATTAAAAGCTTCAATTATGTGCCACGCATCGAATCACTGGACAGAATGCTTACCTTTCGTACTGCTAGGCATAAGAAGCGCCTATAAAGTTGACCTACAAACATCACCCGCCGAAATTGTATATGGCGAACCTCTAAGACTACCTGGAGAATTTTTTGAACGTTCGTCAAGCGGAACTACTGATATGGCTGACTTTTCCGCCCGTATGCGTCATTTTGCAAAAAATTTGAGACCCATTCCTGCGTCACGTCATAGTAAAGAAAAAGTATTTATATTCAAAGATTTAAAAACATGCGACCACGTTTTTATCCGGGATGATACAGTACGTGGCTCCCTTCAGCCAGCTTACACAGGCCCTTACAGGGTGCTAGAGAGAGGACCGAAGGTATACAAAATTAATATCAAAAATAAAATCGTATCAGTATCTATTGACAGGTTAAAGCCGGCTTACATACTGACACAAGAAACAGAGTTAGATAACTATACACCATCATTAACTAAAACATCATCAGTGCAGGGTGACAAAAATCAAACTCAAAATCGGACACGGTGTAATAAACGTGTTCGATTCGCAGATTCACACCATCTTTGTCCTGCACTTGGGGGGGAGTGATGTAGGAACTCTATTTGCATGTTTACGTGCTAGTAACCTTTTTACTGCGACTCTCTCACTTCGTATTATAAAATTTATATTACGAAATGTCAAATGGACGGTCTTCTGTTTTTGCATTGTCATGAGCTAGGAATCTGTCATTGCTAATATATTATTGTAAGTGTATAATTATTAAATGTTTTCCTAAAGTAGTATTATTTACCGCCCACTTCACGTGTGCACAATAACCAAACCATATAACGTAAAGTATCATAAATATTATAAAATATAGAATCAAACAACACAAAATTATGAGTACAATAAAAAAACCCACTACATGACATTCCAATTTTATCTCCTCAAACTGACTACGCTATTGGCCTAGCAAGGCCTTAATAGCTTCACCGGATTGTAGTCCGGTGAAGCTGTTAAGACCTTGATGGGTCAATAGCGTAGTCATTTCAAGAAAAAAAAAAAAAAAACTTTCACCGGATTACGACTCACATTCCAAGATCCTACCAAAAACTTCAAGAAAGAAATATTAAATTGAAATTTAATAATAGACCAATAATATTTAATAAATAAATAGGTGCATAAATAGGTTTTACAACAAGTGTTAAACAAAAGACGTTGTAATTTATAAAATTAGCGTGTAGCTCGATCTGTCGGCCGATAAATTGAATTATCCGTGCCAGTTGTCTTTCACAAAGGGCTGAATGATAGAAAGTGGCCGGTCGAGTGTGTC
The DNA here is from genome assembly GCA_014332785.1 of Antheraea mylitta. Taxonomy (NCBI): domain Eukaryota; kingdom Metazoa; phylum Arthropoda; class Insecta; order Lepidoptera; family Saturniidae; genus Antheraea; species Antheraea mylitta. Next base: position 3,784,176 of record JACEII010000065.1, on the reverse strand, counting down.
TCCGGATGTGACGCTTTCCATTGTCGTATACGATAAGATATATCAACTTGATATTTATTAAAGTTTTTATACAGATTGATAGATAAAATCCATACATTTTTATTCATAGCTTATTAGTATTTACAGTATTAGAATGATATTTTTAAAACTTAGAGAAATTGGGGACAAAAGAACATTTTAGTTGAAGTGTTTACGGAACATACGCGAAAGATACATAGCATATTCTTCATTCTATTAGTGATTATTTTTAATTCGCTCTAAATTGTTTCTGTATTTTGTGTATTAAAAACAAAAAATATCTTTAAAAAATATCAAATCAAAAATACTTCATTCTATTTAGGCCTCGAAGAGGCGCTTATGAACATCAAAACTAACATAGCTTTGAACAAACAAGCCAGTCATCGAGAAGGACCGGCAAGAAACGCGTTTGGGTTTATCTTTTTAAAATACATTAGTTTCTCTTTTTTGTAAATGTTGTTATATTCTTGTGAGTTACAATTATTTCTATATGAAAACTGTATTAATAAAGTGCCTCAAATTACAAGAAAGATATAAAAAATGGAGTAAACGATGGAATTATACAATTTATATTAGATACAAGCATTACTATCGGAGAAACGTTAAAGTCTGACAAATTATAATGGAAATATAAATCAGTTCACTATAACAGAAGTCCACGCATTGGACTTCGCAACAACAGTATTACAATCAATTCCATAAAGAAACTATAAGAGGTTCGCAATGTATATTTGTCGTACAAGAAAGTTATGAAACCGTCTCTCAGCCAATGTGTTCTTTTTTCATAACATTAGGTTTTCTGATGCACTAAATATAAACCGGCACGATAGCAGTTACAAACGATGGACCACACGTTCGAGTGGTCGCAACTATTTTTGGTTTGCATAGTGTTTTCGTTCAATTGAAGTACCATCAATTTCTCGTGTATTCTTAAAAAAAGGAATAAGTATAATGGAAACTCACATAATTTCCTGATGAATATCGCGCGGTAACAAACGAGCATGGTCGCGGAAGATAGACCAGCTGATAAGAGAACTGTGGTACACTGTTTTTTTGTTTTACAGGTCACTTATTACAAATCATTACGAAGTGAAAGTTTATAGTATATATATGGCATAACTTGTTTCATTTAGTATACTGCATGGGATCCTATGAACATGACCATTCTGTGAAAAATATGTATTGAATAATAAGTTTAGAATTTAGGTATTAAGAACTCGATTTACTAAGTAATTAATCTACGTATTTTCACTATAACTTTTAAGGACTCGCATAAACCTTATCACCGTTTATAATATCAAGGTAAAGGTACTGCACTGTGATTAATCGCTATTATAGTACAAAATCCCGAAACGCGTCAAACTAAAGTATGAGGGGTGCGATCCATTCAGGTATAGATCCACGCCATCTGGTTATTTCAAATATCAACTATTCCAAAACGTGATAAAATTTAACACCGAGAATCAAAATTAAAAAATACTATTGTGCTCTACAACATACCTCAATGTCTTAATCAGATGTTTGATTCGTCTAATGTTATCGTTATACTATGTTTTAGACCACAAATGAATCTGTTGCTTTGATTTCTTGCAAATGAGCTAAACGTCTCGATGAAGTAAAAGATTGCAATGTAACCAAAGCATGGTCGTAGCGCTTTTTCTAAGCTCATGTAACTGGTTACTTATATATCTAACATTATATAAGTAACTACCACTCTCAAGTTGTGAATCTGTCTTCAAGTATCTATTGATGTGTTCCTGCAGCTGTACTAAAGAGCCAGTCTTTAGGTTTAGCATGTTCACCATCTTGGAGCACATCGTCATTTACTATCAGAAGAGATTCTGCTCAAACCCAGACTAAGTTGCTAGTACTATATGCCAGTTGATGAATAACCATAACATAAATAAGAGAACAGATTTGAATCGAATTATATATTCAATCTTTAATATTTCCCAGCGTAAATTAAATTAAATTTTGGTGATATACCAAATAATAAATTAGAGGAAACCAACTGAAAGTTTATTGTCGCATTAAGCGTTCAAGTTAATTGAGAAAATTAAATGAAAGTCGTAAAAACTCCAGCGATTTTTATGATAATTAACCCCATCCAGTACCGGCTAACAGGAAGGCCCATTGTACACGTGTGACAGAGATGCGTATACCTATTATAACCGGGAGTAAAAGGGAGGGACTGAGGCTTTGTTCCGTTCAGAATAGTCAGGCGTTTACGAATTTCGTGACGGGTCATTTTGTTTTTGACTTCTCTTGCCTGTAATTAAATACAAATTTGTATTTACAATATATAAAAAACGGCTATTGTACATACATTTTAGACTCAAATAGAATTCCTAGTTAACAGATAAGGACTCGTTCATAAATTACGTGAGGCTTTATTAGGATTTTCTGACGCCCTCTCCCTTCATGATGAGATGTTGTGATACTTGCCTCGACCTCCCCTAATCTCACGTGAAGTCTTTCAAAATTTGTATTTTCACTATAAATGTCTTGGATATATTAGAAAAAAGACACCATTTCGCGTGGTCATGGTGAGAGTGCAGGAACAAAATTCATCTCCAAATTACGGTGCCACGATGGCGTGATCTGTGGTTACAGAGGCGTGGGCGCATATATACTCCATTTGTAAAATTGGCGGGATATTATAGCCGACAGCACAGAGTGGAGTCGCATGGTGAAATCACTGCTATAGGGTTACAAAGACCTCACAAATAACGAAACATAAATGTTGCTTTTATTTAATTATTTTTATTTACGATTCACGATACGATTAAAGATTACGAAGAACTCTTATATGTTATTAAATGCGGTAAGATTTCAAGTGGAGAAAATTCCATGAAAATGTATTGAGAATATTTATCCTAATTTTATTTACAAAATCTTAATACAAAAATTGAGATTTATTATCAATCGGTGCAGTGTCACTCAAGAAGTAATTTTTACCTCCTTCCACAACAAATGAATTAAAATAATATATTTAAAAAAAACGCACCAAATGACTTAAGAGATTACCCAATCAACGCGGAAACTAGAAGGCATTGTGCATGCGAGAGACTTGTTGCGAGGTTGCCAGGCAACACATAATAATATTCAACAATGCAAATTTCAAAATATCGCATGACGATTTGCAGTTGTTAGCTTGACTTTAGTTTGGTATAAAACATAAGATCTAGCGTCTCGGTGTCAAATAGCCACTTTATAATATTTAGAAAATCTTTCAAATATCGTTGAACTTTTCATAAAAAAATATTGTTTGAGTTAAAATTTGATATCCATATATTTGCTTCTTTAATAACTTAATAACCACGACTTAAGAATTGATGTTATCGGGTCGATGCTTAGTGACGTATTTTTTTGCAAAATAGTAGCCTACTTTACTAGAATTTTCTCGATATTTTTGTGATAGTTCAGAATTCATACTTTGTATTATCTTTTTACACCGACTTCACGACTGTTCAATAACTAAGCTGTATTACACAAGATAATATTTAAATAAAAGATAAAAGTCACTTCATGACAGACTAAGATCCCGCAAAAAATCAATAATCAATATCTTACAAATATAGTAAGTGTATGGTTCCTAAATGCGTTTTATTATTACGTACAATAATAAATAAAGTAATATTATGTATGTTCTGTATTAAATTAGTGTAGTATTTCAAGCATATTTATTATTACTATTATCTCTTTACAGATAAAAATTATAAACTACTTTCATAAAAATAAAGCAATGACACCGGCAAATGTGTCAACGAAGCGATACACCGCTAAAGCAACAAAAAAAAACAAGTCCGTTCTCGCTTTCACTTATAAATTGCGTATCATAATATAAAACTGTTGTTTACAATGATTACGTGATAAGCCGTACTTAGCCTCACAGGACAACCAGAACAATAAAATTTCGCATCAATTAAAATTGCAAATGGAAACATAAATTATTGTAATTGTGTTGTGGTTTTATTTAAAAGCTAGATTTTGTTTGTCGCGTCTGATGCAATTAGTTTGCTATGAAACTCATTTTTGAAATATAATAAACGCATATCTTGTGTTATAATCATAAAGATTCAGTGAATGTAATGGAGGTGTCAGAATGTATAAAAAATATTGTAAAATAGTTTTTCTGTGCACTGATTCCGAGCGTTCTAGAATACTGCGGCTGACGGTCGTGTTAGTATAAAACAGTCGCTACTGGTTCTGTTTACATTAATAATAACTTCGTTGTAGTTTATTCTGACGCAACTGATTATGTTCTTACATCATGTCAATTATTATTCTATTGTTTATTTAATAAGATCAAATATTTTATTTACTGCTGTCAGTTAGTCATTATTCTGTTAGGGGAGCTGCTATTCGCAAACTATATATCTTAGTTGATTTCCTTGTTTATTTAATGTGATGTATTAAGATGTCAGTTATTTACCAAGATTTTTGACTTGGGTGTCGTTCACATTGCTAGTTTATACTCTAAGAACATCTTAGAAAGAAAAAACTATGCTATTTAACCGTGTCTAAATTACGATACTTATCCCATTCATTTAATATGGGGTATTTCAGTTTTGAGAAAATATTTTTATCTTGTTTTTTTTTTTATTGAATAGTTTATCAATTTATACATTCTCCATTTACTGTGGTCCCTTGCGAAGGGAAAACTTTGATAGGGCGGCAAAAATTTGGTTTGATAAGGTGAAAATTTATTTTCACAATTTGTTCTAATAATATATTTTATAATAAACTAATTGATCTGAACAATACCTAAAACAATAAAGCCAAGTTAGTAAATGACGGGCACCCTAATCTACTAACTATACTATATAAATATACTAACAACCAATAAATGATCTACCCTGTAGCGACTGATTTATAATATTCTTCACGATGTGAGTGCCCACCTCTCCGTTATCACAAATTAAAAGCATGGCAAATGAAAAAAAAAAATGAAAAAAAATGACTGAATTTCTATTCACACTATAAGCTGTGAAGCGTAACGTAGCAAACACGTTTTTAAACAAACTATAGTATGTTTGTTTCTCTAGCCTAGATCGTATTCGTTTCAAGGTCCAAACGAGAACATAATGCAGATTGTGTTTATAATTGACTAGCTTACCGACCCTCGGACGTGTTAATCGTTTCTGTAACACGCGCGCGCGCCTTAGCGTGATGATGTAGAAATTCACACCAATATAAAATCAAAATAATACTAAACATTGTAACCAAAATGTTAATCTTTGATTTGTTTAATAAAACTATAGAAAACGAGATAGCATTACACAAGTTCACTTTATTTCTAATCAAGAAATTACAAGCTATTAGAATTCTTATATAAAAAACAGTCCAAGTAGTCATAGAGACTGCTGACATAAGTGATAACTCAAAACAAACAATACAAAACAAAACAATGAAATAATTTTGTTATTTTTTTTTTTACATACAAATCGGAACCTAACACTACCATAAAATGAAGTATCAAGTCCACTGTGGTATATAATTCGTATTAGTTCATTATAACACTTGAAAATATTGTAAAATTTGTACATAATGTATTTGTAGTGGTATAGCACGCTGAAGCTATAATTGGTTTCAGCATAAATGGGTCGGCTCACCCGGGGTAGTACCATTCGACCCACAGAAAACTGAAGTGAAGTAACAGTGCTTGCATTGTTGCGTTTCTTTCGATGAGTGAGAGCCCCTATCCGCTATCGAAATCAACCTCCCCCCATCACCTTCCTCTCTCCCGTCCCTTCCTCCTCTCCCCAAAGACAGGCTGGCAACGCACTTGCGACTCCCTTGGTGTTGCTAGTGTCTATGGACAACGGTGATCACTTAACATCAGGTGACCCACCTGTTCGGTTGCCTCGTATGACATAAAAAAACACAAACTATTTAATAATTTCTTTTAGAGCAATTTTGAAGACTGATGGAGGAATATCGCGTAAACATATATTTTATTAGGTCCTACGTTCAAAATATAACAGTGATAGAAAAGCTAATTGATTAACACGTATCTGACAGTAAAATTAGCCTTTTCATCTTCATGATACTGAATTGAAAAAAAAATACATCATACTTCAGTTGGATTTGCTGTCACCTCTTCTCCATAACACACATTGTTTATTGCTAGAATAAATTTATTTCTTACAAGATGGAGTTGTACTGCTTTGGCTATGCGACACTAGATGTCGCTGTTCGAAGTCTGCATCGCGATGTCAAAATTGTTTTCTATCTGATATAGTGTATTTTAAATTTATGAATGAAAATTTTTAAAACACTTCATGCTTTGTTACTTTTCAATGCATTATTATATTAAGAAACAATAGTGGCCGATTTTTGGGAACTCTCACCTGATGTACTGTACGAAACGGTGATATTATTCTACTATCTTGAATATTAGACCCTAGATGTGATTTAAATGAAGTAAATTATTTTTGTCTATACTCTTGATTTTAACTATCAACATTAATTACCAGTTTTAAAAGACCATGGCAAAAGAATACAAAACTTAAATCAAAGCAAATCAATTACGTAATTTCCACGCGAAGAAACAACAAAAAAAAAGTCGCCCATCAAAAAACCCGCGGTCCAGTAAAACGTGCACTAAATTCGGAAATGAAGTATCTTCTCCGATAATTTTTCATTTCGTTCCCTTTGTCCAAACGTAAAGAATGCAAATTTCGGTGAAAAGATAAAAAGGGTCGGGTTTTTTTCTCTTTCGGTCGGCCTAAAGGGATAACTGTCCACTCTGGTACAGTTAACGAAAGTAATAATATCATTTCTATTTTATTTAGGACATCTGACTTTATTTCAAAAATACAGTGAGTATCCTATACATATATAGAGCATAAGAAATTATTGACCGCAAATAGTAAACATATTGAATTTGTAAAACAAAGCGCAAGTAAGAAATTAGAAAAGCAGCCTTTCACAATTCTTAGAGTCATTCGTCATTGGACTCCTGTTATACACACATATGAGAAACATTACACTATCATCGTAGAAGTTCGTGTTTTGACTTGTAGACTGGACATATTTTTATGATTAAGTGAGCCCAAACCTACATTACTGCTAAAGCTCATTGTGCCATGAGAATCGAAAACTTCCAAGGATCACGTAGCGAAACTAAATTAATATATTTAGCAAACGAATTAACTAGAAATGGCTATATTGTCTTTTTTTATCCCAAAGGAGGCAAACGAACTGGTGGGTTACATGATGTTAAGTGATCACCACCCTCCATAGACACTAGCGACATCAAGGAAGTCGCAAGTGCGTTGCCAGCCTGTATATGGGAAAGGGGGTGGGGAACGGAAAGAAGGAAACAGGAAGGGAGGTGGGCCTCCGGTGCTCTCACTGACCGAACGAAACAACAATGCAAGCACTGTTATTTCACGTCGGGTTACTGTGAGAGGGGTGGTACTACCCCGGACGAGCCGACCCATTCATGCTGAAACCAGTAATAGTTTCAGCGTGGCTCTAACGCTGTCTTTTGAGAGAATATCTAAAATGGCCCTAGTATGTTCTTAATACATATATTTGTCAAGATAAAGATTAATGCAGCGTGTGAACGTTAAATTAATATCTATAGCGACCATTTAAGCTTGCATTTGGATTGCAAGGCATAGACACTGCTCCAGGTCTATGCCTTATAATACAATGAACCCGGCACAGGTACGGTGAATCTATGGAATGCCAAAAATTTCTTTCTATTTTAGAAAAAGAACTGTTCAAGTTAATTCTCGCATCAAGTGGCCGGTATATACTTGAACATGGCTTAAAATCTCTTTATCTTTATTACCATGCTCTTCCTCCTCATTATATTCGAAGCTCTCATATGTATGTATGTAAATTTTCTACTAAATCTTCAGTGAAATTTTATAGCATTGAACAGGTTAATTCCTACAATCAATGAAACATCATTTACAGCTTAATAGACTGCCCGTTAAAATTCTAGTTAAACTGACGTCGAAATAATAACATGTTATTGAACTATTAATAGTGGCTGTTTGTGCTAAATAAAGCACATCAACGTAAGTGTAACGATGTAGACCAAAGTTAAATACGAGCTTACACTGTAGATGAATATGATTTTTGTAGAATATTAAAAATCTTTGCTAATAATTCTTGAGTCCAGAATAATCCTAGATTAATGGTGACATTTATTATAGTGGATTACACACCTTCTAGGCTCAATTATAGACCCGATATGATAACTTAAAATCATCCGATTTCATTGTTTGTTCAATGTTTGCGGAATGAAAATTTAATTGTTTTGTTATCACTTTGCAATTTTAAACAAATTCAGTATTAAAAAAAGAGATCAAAGAGTCATAATTTCCAACAACACTTTTGCAGAGAGTGCACGTTTCTATCAATATATCTACTAACTTACAGCATCGTGGTATCACTAAGTCAACATTACTAGCTAGCAACATCAAGTTCTGGCAGCCGTACTTGACAGTTGAAAGCTAGAATTTATTTATGCGTAACATGTTACTATTTTGAGCTACATTTTCATATATATGAAACTGTGATGAATAAATGAAAGGGAAAACAATAAAAGAAAACAACTTATCTAACAGCGCACTGCTTATAAAAACGGTGAAAATTGGGCTCTCTGCTGACCTAATTACATTGGCTTATATTGGTATTTGTCATACAGGAAAATTACTTTCAAGTATCACGTTTTTTCGTGTCAGTCGTGGAAATTACAAAACATATTTTTTGTTCATCCATTTTTCCCGGTAACTGTACGTATTTTCCCCCAAAAATATGCGTTCTGTAAGTACGAGTATCTGGCGTTTCAGCACGAGTTGGCACGTCCGCGTCCGCAGCCTGCGCTACTGAATTATTACATTATACGTCTTTCAAACGAGCTTCGTTTTTTTATCTACAAACACGAGATATCGTATACTAAGTTTAGTGTACTATTCGGATATTTATATAGCAGCCGTGCTATTTACGCGAGGGTACAAATATATATGTCAGGGCCAGAATATGCTAGTCTTCGTAGAACTTTTCGATATTAATTCTTGTGGTAACCTTCGGTTTTCTCAACTTTGAAGTACCTCTTTTGTAGTAGCAACCTCGCTTAGACAGTTGGGTTACTCGCATCTACGGATAATTCGTCGTAATTATTTTCAATCTTACAATCCTGTATCGGCTGATTGTTCTTGGTGGATCGATCGATCAAAACATTACCATGACGTCACTGTGGAAGACATACTTTCATAGAGACGCCATTTTATCTTGGCCCCGACATATATATTTTTAATTGTATACATCGTCGTTATTTTTTCTAGATCTTCGACCAAACAATTCTAATTTAATTTGTATAACCTTTCTATAATATATAATAAATATTGCGGGTAGGTTTAGAATTTATTATTAGGAATTTAGTAGTGATAGCGAATATAAGGCAATACGTAACGAGTTGTCGTGAACAACGCACGCCCCGAAGTTATGAAATTTACGTACATTTACTATTTTAAATTTAATTGGCAACTATAATAATAATAATCAATATGAGAGTTAAAAGTAAAAAAATATATCGTCAGGGTCTAATCGAATACTTCAAATAACGTTCGAATACAGTTTACTGAGAAAATAGCATTTTATAGATCTAGGTCTTTGTAAAAAACTTATCACAAAATCAGATTAATAAGTTCCTGTTTACTCTGAAGATGAAAGTTTTATCGTATATTGATGCATTTACATGTAGATATCTATTAATTACTTATAAAAAAATGAAAAATTTGTCACACAACAATCAATTGTTCTAAGCATTAAACAGTCACGTATATGTACTATAATAATATTTTAAGTAAGCTTAAGCATTATACCTATTTTGATATAACTGAATAAGAGTCAATTTACCCCCGGGTAGCCTCCCGCGTTCGATAACATAGATAAAGCAGATTGTCTTGCCGCGAGTTTGGAAAAACAGTGTTCGCCTAACACCGACAACACTGACCCCTTCCATACTGGTTTAATCGAATCAGCCGCGGAGCATATAATCGCGACCCCTCCGGTAGATACCCTAACCTTGATCACTTTTGACGAAGTTTCAGCCGCCATCAAGCGTCTTAAGCCTAGAAAGTCCCCAGGTCCCGATGGAATCAGGAACGAGGTTCTGAAACTCCTTCCTGATCGCATCATAGCTCTATTGGTCTGTATCTTCAAAGTGGCCATGTCCCAGAGCCACTTTCCAGCCGTCTGGAAAAAGGCCGTAGTGATAGGTATTCACAAGCCCGGCAAGAAAGCTACGCTTCCCGATAGCTATCGCCCCATTAGTTTGTTACATACTTTAGGTAAACTCTACGAGCGGCTCCTTCTGAACCGACTCCAGGTGACGATTTCAGATCTTAATTTAATACCGTCTGAGCAGTTTGGATTTTGTCCCAAACACTCGTGTACAGATCAAGTGCTCCGCCTCACGGAGTACATTTTCTCTAAATTTAACGCTGATCCGAAACGTAAACCGAAACGCACAATTACAGTCTTCTTCGATGTCGCCAAGGCCTTCGATAAGGTCTGGCGCGGGGAGCTCATCCATAAATTATTTAAATCTCGTTTACCCGATAGGTTAATTCATATTATCCGCGATTATCTCACTGATAGGACATTCCGCTTCAGAGTAGATGGTGAACTATCGCCTCCCCACCCGATACGCTCAGGTGTGCCACAGGGCTCCATACTCGCGCCCACGCTCTTCAATCTGTTCATCAGTGACCTACTACTCTAACTCGGAACTACCTCGAATTCGGGGGGTTATTTACACTTCCGGCTGGCGGTCGGACTTTCTTAGGAAGCGCATCGAAAAAGCCGTTTATACTCTCGGTGAATGGTTTCATCGATGGCGCATAGAAGTTAATCCCGATAAGAGTGCTGCAATACTCTTCGATCCCACGAAACGCTCTAATAAATTTGAGCCCATCAGGCTATACGGAATCGATATCCCTTGGGTCGAAGAGGTCAAATATCTCGGTGTCACATTAGATAGACATTTAAAGTTCATTTCACATATAGACAGAGTGCGAAACAAGGGTCGCATCCATCCGTTGCTTTTTCATAAGAGTAAGATGTCCCTCAGACACAAGCTCACTTTGTATAAGACGTGTATACGTCCCGTGATGACATATAGCTGCCCCATTTTTGCGCATATGTCCAAAGATAACTTTCATAAGCTGCAGGTTCTCCAAAATCATGTTTTACGTAAAGTGACCGGTGCCCCTTGGTACATCCGGAGAGTCGATCTCCATAGAGACCTAGAGATCCCTTCTATCTGGGCATACGTAAAATCACTTACGATTAGTTCTTTTGAAAAGGCTACGAATCATCCCAGTCCGTTAGTGGTATCCACAATACGAACCCGTACCAAACGCTGCACGTCATTGAAGACGGCCGCGACATATTTTTATTGACCCTCCTGATGAAATAATGGCAGTGAACGATCAGTACCAGCCTGTCTCTCCAATCAGAGCGGGCTCACGCCCACGCCCGCGTAACCACAGATCACGCCGCCGCGGTCTGGGGGTAGATTTCGCTCCCGCACACCAGATTAGGCCTCCCTCGGTAGCGGCTCAAGTCTAGGTTCGATCCCTCGGCAGGGAGCCCTTGAGAGCGTTGCTTGCGCGATACAGTGACACAAAAATTTACATCACTGCTACAACACTACACGATCACCTCCACACACGTACACGCCTACACGCTTACACATGGAAGTGGAAGGGTTTTATTTTTTCGCCTTATCGAACTGAAAAAACTCTAATTTTCCGATAATAAATAATATAAAAAAAACAGTCAATTTATATTTTTCACCACTGTTATTTCACAGGTCATAAATAAATATCTGTTATATTTCATCAATCATAAATTATTACTGTGATATGGCGAATTATTTTTATATTAATTGAAAAATAGCAGTGACTGCACACTTCATGTCTGCACTGTATACAAAACTATTATCATTCATTGCTTCATTTGCAAATTCCATCTTGCACATCCATAATTTCTTACAAAATAATATTTATAACAAAAATAGGTACATGAATCTTTGTATAATAATATCGTAATCTTATTGCCAGAATTATATCAGTACGAGTAGTCTCTTCAATTACATTATATGATGCCCTTCCTCTGTGACCCGCACTTCAGGTCAATCCTTTCAAATTTCTGGGTGAGAGGACGAAACTTGTGCAATCTATCAAAGTGGAGGAAAACACTTTTGTTTTTCTTTTCCCTATCGCTAAATAAAGTTATAAGGGCGTTAATAAATTACTATATAAATAAAGAATGAACAGTAGCGAGGAAACTTGTTATTATTATTTGCGATATATGCAGTAATTATTTTTATTGACTACATCATATATTTGCGTGATATGAATTCTAGTAATAATGAATGAGAAAATAAAATTAGACATCAAATACCCTGTCTTTGCATTAAAAGTATATCAAACAAAGAATAATGGATTATGTAAACTACAATCTATACGAGAATTATAAAGCTGGAAAATTTGTTTGTTTGTATGTTTGAACACGAAAATGTCAGGAACTACTGGTCCGATTTCAAAAATTCTTTCAATGTTACATATGTAGTTCAATAATCGATTAACGATATAGGATAGCTATAGATTAGCGGAGCAGCAGTGATGCATGTTTCAAAATTGTTTTTTTTTTTCCTTTTGAGAGCTTCCGCTGCGTGCGCTGCGTAAACGTTAATTATTCCACGCGGACAAAGTCACGGACAGAAGCTAGTTATAATATTCCAATATAAACGATATATAAACAAGAAAATACATTTTTTACAAAATATCATTACAAATTTGGAGGTGGTAGAACCACGTTGAAACTATAACTGGTTTCAGCATGTATGGGTCGGCTCGCCCGGGGTAGTACCACCCTCTCACAGAAAACCGACGTGAAGTAACAGTGCTTGCATTGTTGCGTTTCGTTCGGTCAATGAGAACGCCGGAAACCCATCTCCCCTCCTCTCCCCTCCTCTACCCTCTTTTCTACCTCTTCTCTCTCCATCCCTTACCATATTCCTCCAAAACACAGGCTGGCAACGCACTTGCGACTCCCCTGGTGTTGCTAGTGTCTATGGACGACGGTGATCGATTAACAGCGGGTGACTCGCCTATTCGTTTCATCCTATATGATATTAAAAAAAAAGAATTCTAATAATCATAGACAATTAATATTGATACTGGCGTATATGTATGCGGTACTAATTACAAATAAAAATTAGATCAAATTATAAAAAGTAACGAATCAAACAAAAGCTAAAAAGTCTATCAGTAGACAGGAATCTGTTTTAATAATTCTACCTATATCCTTAGAAACACGACGACATAACATTTTCACTGAAATGTCAGTAAAGAGACGCAGAAATGTTCACAATTAACTTCGTATAAAAACAATACAATCTGTAAGAGTGAAAAGAAAGATGCTCTACACTATGTACTAGAACGGACTGTAGAAATAATATATTCCATTTACGTGCCCCGGACACCGAACCTCATGGAATCAACTTTGATAAAAAAAAGTAAAGTGATCCGGCGAGGGACCGGACGCCTAATAGATGCCAAACAGTCAAATTTATCGTCATTTGAAAATACCCAAATCAATAAAAAAGTGAGACTTAAAAATAAAATTGCTACTTACAACAGTTTCATGGTTACAAATTTTATAACAATAGGAACCAGCTTTGAAAGTGGATGAGACGCAACAGTCGTGTGATATTAATGGTCATCAGAATCGACACGTAAAGTTTAAAATTTTTCTACAATTATTATATGAATATAGATGACTAGCCTCAGCCCGCGACTTCGTTCGCGTGGAATAGATACTTTGGGCTAACGATAATATGCAGCGGAAACTCTCAAGAGGAAAAAACCCCGATTATTAAACATTCTTCATTGGTACTCCACCCCTATCGATTTTAGTGTGATGACATATACCTATAACCATTCTCATTAACAAGCTATATAACATTGAAATAATTTCTGATATTGGACCAATAATTCCTCAGATAACCCCTTTTTTACGTAGGAAAATCCCTTGTGGATACCCACCCTCCCGGGGGAGAGGGTGGGTTATGTCCGGCTCGCACGTACTAAAACCCCACGGTGTACCGACAGACTATAGTGTTGGGGCGGCAAGGGATCGTTCTAAGCTATTCCCTTAGATAGCCGCCCCAACGGTCCGCCCGGCAGAAGGTGGCCGCTGAGCTCGTACCTATAGAGAGGCAGCTGGGTACACACCAGCTGCCTCCCCTCGTCCGCCGGATCTGTGCAATGAGAGGATGAGCTCCCCGACTTCATCCACTCAGGTCCGGCTACGGTAGAAGGAGGAGTTGGGCAAAGCGCCACCTCCACCTGCCGGTCCTCCTTTGGCGAAGACGGTCACTGAGGAGGTCCGCCTCGCGGTCCCTCTCCGCCGCCTCCTTTTGCGAGATAACTTCCTCGCAAAAGGAGGCTACCATTCACCACGCCTGCTCGCTGCCGAGCATGGATGAAACCACGCTCGGCAGCAATAAATCCAATATTGGGGAGCAACCGGCCGAGTGCCGCCGCCATCCTAGCACTGAGATAACCCCCTACAACATCACAACGTCACAAACTTTACCCCTTTATATATTAGTATAGATGATAACAATACATACCAAGTATTTACAACCATTAGTTTCGAAAATGTAGTGCATAGATGATGATGTTTAAAATACATCTGAAAACTACATGAAAGTTTGTGCAATTGATTTTACTCCTAAACGAACTATTGCCCATATTAAATTAGAGAATCCTTAACCCAACAGTTACTTAACCTTAAATAAAGGGTTTTTGGTAACCAAGAATTTTCTTAATCTCTTTTGACATGAAACTATATAACTTTAATATGGAGTTTTTGGCGGGGTTTTAGACTGTCATGTAGTGGATTTTATATTTTATTCATAATCTTGTGTTATTGGACTCTATATTTTGTAAATTTGGTGGAGTTTTACGTAATCTAGTTAGTTTATTGTGCATAAGTGAAGTGAATAGAAAATAATACCACGGAGCATGAAATTCTGAGATGCCACAAAAACTCCCTAGCAGGTTCTAACAAGGGATCCACCATCTTGTTAGAATATTGACTCACACGACGCAATATTGAAGTGATTGCACGACACTTGTACTATTATCGACTACATGATGATGGCAGTAATAATCTGAAAGATTAATTGCCAAAAATAAAGTTAAAAAAAAAAACTTTAATATGTTTTATCATTCAATACAGACGTATAAACCTGTCAATCGTACTTTAAGTTGACCAAATGACACAATTCTTATTCTGCGCATAGTTTTTGTTGTAATTTTCTATTCCAGTACCAACATTTATATCTATGATTGAAACAGATCAAACGGTTACGTTTTATGTAAACACATAAATCGCGGGTTATTTGCATGCCCGGATTCAAGACTGGATACCACTTTTTAGTTGGAACGTGTGAAAAAAATATATACATAATCTTGATTATAAATTCGAATGGCATTAACTTTGATATTGGCTGTCATTGTGTGATAACTTTAAAAGCTTTGACACTGGCAAATGTTTTTGCGATATCTAATAAAGAAAAAAAAATATTTTAAAATATGTATTCATCATCTATCGTGTCGTGACAATTTGTACGTAATAATCGAGGTACGACTTTGTTATAAGCCGGTTATAAAAATTTGATTTAACAATTTTAATTCAAATTTTATATTTATACGTATAGTTTACCGCTTTCTTACTTCATACTCGCATACGTCAGTAGAATTTTGTTGTATCATGGTATTAAAATATACCAGACCCAGATCTCATTTACTTTAAATATATTTTTATTGCTCTTTCTTTAGTTACATATAGTTATTAGAAGTATTTTCGAGAATCAAATATATTGTTTCCGGCTTTAGTATATTTCATATTCTTTAGATATTTTTTGTTTTGTGAAAAATATCCTACTACTGGCTGATTGATACCATTACTTCGTTTGCATTGTTTATTAAGTCACAATATATTTTATGTACACAGGAAAGAACATAAAAACAGAGTGTATCGTAAAGACACAAGATAGTAGTGAAACTTTTGTATTACAATATTTTAATTGAAAGAGTACAACAAAAACCCAAGTCATGTAGTGTTCGGAAGCGGTTACTGATCCAAATATTAATCGCGCCCGATGCTGCTTTACCCGTGTTTTCAACACTCTATCCGACACAGTGTTTCCCATTACTTTTCGTCATACAATAATATTGCGGATCAGAATTTCAGAGACTATATATAATCACTACAAAAAAAAACTGAGAGCAAAAATATAGTTTTGTGCACCACACTGCTTACCCTACTTTGTTAAAGCTTATAAAGACATAATGTTTTAAAGCTTTAATTATCGTATATTAAAATGAGCATATAGTTTTTTTTAAATAAGGACCCGTCTAGTCAGTTGTCTACAAATAAAAAAAATCTATAGTCTCGTTGACTTGTAATGCGCTTACCACGGCAAACCTCTATCATTTTATCTTTATACTTATTTATAATTGTTCAGTCTGTGGGTATGTGACTGAACTCCTCCTAAACGGCTGGACGGATTTTGATACAAGTTTTTGTATGTGCTCAAGTAGATTCAAGAATGGTTTAGATTCACAATTGGATCCGGTAGGCAGCGCTGCGGTTGAAGTTTAGGATTTTTTTACTATCAAGGCAGGACATCGTCCTCGAACCCCCTAGTGTTATATGAGTACTGTATAATATACTACACTATATGCAACAAATAGTCATATACCGACATATAGGAGCATATTATTGAAAGCTACATGTAAAATTTAAAAACATTAAATTTGGTTTTGAAAATTTTTTCACACAAATGTAAAAAATGTTCGAGAAGCTTTGCAAAAGTATCATTACTTTATTACCATGAAAGCAATGACCGAAATTTATTTGAATTTCTTTATTATATCCCTCAATATCCACATAAATATCAGAGTATATTATTTACCTTGACAAAATTGTACTATAGTACTTAATTTAACTTAATAGTTACATAATTTTGAAGCTATTTCAAATAAAATTCACATTCCAGTGTTTTATTCCCAAATCGCTTCACCTGCAATCTATAACCAAACTGTATTTGTAAACAGCTACCAAAGTTATAGTTATATGAATATAAAATATTACAAGTTTTAAAATGTAAACAATAACCAATGAAATCCCCTCAAACACCAAACACATATGTGTTATTTATGCCAATAATAAACACAGACGAAATCTAAAAATTTCATCACTCTCCAACGATTAGTAAACAACACAATCTTATTGTTTTAGATTAAGTATACACGTGTCAGTCGAGATGTCCTTCTGTCCGACATGAGATGGATTTAAGCCAAAAATGATAATTAATATGACTATAATCAACGTCATTCGTGACTAAATGACGCGTGTGAAATGATATCATGGAAACGTATCTGTGAGTGGAATGGGCAAGCTACTGTCTTGAGAACTGCCAAAATAATATAAAAGTATAGACGAAACCAGATTATTATGAATTTTTAAATAGAATAATTTCAAAGCCATTTCGTATTCAACTTCATCTTTCGTAAAATGTGTGCTAGTAGGTTGTATTACTCTAGGGCGGACTGATAAATTGTCAAGGCAAAGGAATGGTGTTATCTTTATATCTACGATGTTTCACCTTAAACCAGTTACTATGTAACTAAATGAACGAAACCAAATAAAAGTATAATAAAAAATATCAAATAATCATTTAAGAGGCCTGTGTATCATTTCGAACTATCTTTAGAGGCAACAAAAGACATTTAATAATATAGGTATATTGTATTTCTAATTATAACCTTATTTTGATTCTCTTTTTTGCGTTTTACTACTGGATTTATATCATTTCTATTTCTAATAAAAAGACTCAGAGGTATAATCAGGCACTCTAGCTCAATACTTATTGTCAAATGTATAACGTGGATTACTATAATAGATCGTAACTTAGCGCTCAAATATTTTCTTTTACTAACCCAATAAAATTCCAGAATATAAGGACTGTATGTAGTGTACGGTAATGTTGAAATTAATTTGGCTGCTTTATCTCAAATATGTTTTTAATGTAATGGGACGAAACAGGAAATCCGTACTGACAGATTTCATTACCAGTTCTCAATGTTTATTCAATTGGTAACTATTTCAATCAAGAAATTTATTACACAATATTTTATAATCCAGTCACTATGTTAATGACAAAAACCTTTTACTTCTTTTGCTAAAATGATTTTTCATATTATTCTGACTAACTGTGATAATGTATTTCCTCATGTCTTTTTCGATTTTAGATTTGTTTTGAAAAAAAATATATAAATGACTTTATAAAGATTAATATAACAGTTCTTCCTGAAACACATTTTAAGAACCCTTCAGACAAATATTGCTGTCTTTGAAACTGTTCGAAACCGAAACTAGAATCCTATTCAACATAATAGACTGTAGTAATGAGTTTAGCAATTGTTTTTTTTACAATTACTGCAGCTGAGGTGGAAACCATATTCTATTACAAAAATGAGCAGTTCGAGCAATTTATAATATGTGGCCTCGCGAATCATTAAAGACTAAGTTTCAGGAATTCGGTATCTTAATTATGTCCTCCTAATATATTTCTGATAATTTAATGTATTTCCACAAAAACTTATATATGCTTGATCAAGTAAAAGACTAACATAATTTAAATACTAGAAACTGCAATAAAATGGTCATTCCATGCTTCTGACTCACGAAGTCCAATAACCAGAGGCGGATTTGCAGTCTTTGTCGCCCTAGGCCCCAGGCCATGTAGTAAGTACCAGCCACCCTGTGTCAGTGAATTTTTGGTACGATTGGCCTAATATTTGACCGCCCTAGGCCCGGGCCTCATGGGTCTTAGGGCGAATTCGCCACTGCCAATATATTTATAACAAAATCCCTAGACAGGTTACCGATTTGACGGATAGTGACTCCAAGAACTATGTCAAGCAGGTTTTAATATGTAAAGGCTATTATAGGGTGGACCAGTATGTGAAAAATTGTGACGTCTGGAAATGACGCCCCTCTCTGTGCATCCACTAAAAACTTTGTAAGTATTTATGCTTTGTAAAAATTTGAAACATGGACAGATTAACCAAATCGAGTTTCTTGCCGGTTCTTCTCGATGATTGGATTGTTTTCCGATCCGGTGGTGGCTTTGACTTAGCATATGAGCCTTCTCAGGGCCTAAATTGAATAAAGGATTGAGGAAGGAAGGGAAGGAAAAATGTGATATTTTAGACTGTGCAATTTTTCGTCGATTATAATTAAAAATAAAATTATGTAAATAGTGACCAATTGTGCAGAGTTAATTGTACACTATGTAAATATTTATACTAAGTAATCATTACACTCACTAATCTAATAAAAACAAATTCGCAATCACCCCACCCACATCTAAGATACGTTTGTTGTTTTAACGTTGTGCTGTCAAGATGAGAAATACTGCATTTGTTTTGGCTAGTAAAGATGTTTCAAATATTATGGGGCATAATATGTTTTTCATAATAAAACCACGATTATCACTAGGCCGTGTTTCCTAAACATATGTCACATTCTGAAATAAGAAAAAAAAATCTTTTTTTCGAAATGTCTACGCCATTGACCCAGCAAGGTCTTAACAGCTTCACCATATTACTAAGGCGAGCGCTTAAGGCACTCAGCTGATTTTATTTTGGCAAGCAGCTCAAGGGTGCACGGCACACCTCGGCTTGGCTGTTGCCTGTTGCATGCAAAATCGCGACCTATCTTAGCTAACCTAGCTAACTATTCATATATGTATGAGTTTTTGAAACGTATATGTGTACCAAGCATACACGCCTCAACAACTCCTCCATATATTTATTATCGGAAAATTGAGAGTTTTTCAGTTCGATAAGGGAAAAAAGGAAACCCTTCCACTTTCATGTGTACGCGTGTAGGCTTGCACGTGTGTGGAGGTGATTGTGTAGTGTTATAGCAGTGATGTATATTTGTGTGTCACCGTATCGCGCAAGCAACGCACTCAAGGGCTTCCTACCGAGGGATCGAACCTAGGCTTGAGCCGCTATCGTGGGAGGCCTAATCGGGTATGCGGGAGCGAAATTAACTTCCAGACCACGGCGGCGTGATCTGTGGTTACGCGGGCGTGGGCGTGAACACGCTCTGTTCGGAGAGGCAGGCTGGTACTGATCGTTCGCTGACGTGATTCAA
The DNA here is from genome assembly GCA_014332785.1 of Antheraea mylitta. Taxonomy (NCBI): domain Eukaryota; kingdom Metazoa; phylum Arthropoda; class Insecta; order Lepidoptera; family Saturniidae; genus Antheraea; species Antheraea mylitta. The sequence goes on along the minus strand of JACEII010000065.1, from coordinate 3,763,881 downwards.
TCAGGAGGGTCTGTAAAAATGTGTCGCGGACGTCTTTTATAACGCGCAGCGTTAGGTACGGGTTCATAGTTTGCGGCGGATACCACTAACGGACTTGGATGAAAAAAAAATCGTATAATCGGAAACTCAAGGAATCTCCTATCGCGAAATGGAACTTTAGTAGTTATGCGTTTTCTTTTTTTTGCAATCTAAACGGCATGTGTTATTCATAGGTGGGGATATGTTTTTGGAATGACCAAAATATGTTCTTATCGTATTCATTTTCATAGATCTGAGAAAAAAACTTAAATAACCTTATATAAAGTCACGTACATATCCAAAATTATTGTAAAAAGAAATAAAAGAAAGATTTACCAGATATCCGACAGTAATATTAATAACTTGCGAGAGTAATGTAACTTTCATAAATGTTTTAATATTCGCATGTATCTTTTCAATCTCTTGCTTTCTCTTTCGTTCTTATACAGATCTGTATTAGAAATTTTATTACCTACGATCTTTATGAACGTTACGTAAACGAAGATCATTTTTACACTTCATAAACCTACTATAATTAATATGCATTATGTTACAGTAGTTTAGAGATCGTATATATATATATATAGAATACAGTTTGTGATACATGTGTGATATGTATATGTTTGCTGGACTTAACAATGTATGTAATGTTTTATATAAAAGAACTTTACTCTAAACGTACTGTTTTTCGTACTAACAGTTTCATTTAAGCAATTTTATATATCACTGTTACTTTTCACGTGAAATGAAAACTGTTTTTATATAATGTTTGTGAACGTATATCACGCTTAAATTTCAATCTATATCATGATTTAAGTTTTATAATAAACCATGTTAAAATGAAATGAGACCTTGGTCACAAGTACTTTGGAGATTTAAAAAAAAAAAGATGCATATATTTTTTATGTCATAGGAGGCAAGGAACATGCGAGTCACCTGGTGTTAATTGTTCGTCGCCGTCCATAGACACTAGCAGCAACACCAAGAGAATTACTTGTGCGTTGCCGGCTTGTGTTTGAGGGAGGAGGAGCGGAGTGATGGGATGGAAAGGAGAGGATGAGCGGACCCTTTCATCCTGGAACCAGTAATGCTTCAACGTGACTCTACCACCTACAAAGATATGAGTGATGTATCTAATGAAAAGGTTATTATCCTCAGGATTACCTGTTTCTTCTTCACTGTGTTATACGAAGGAGCTTAATAAATACAGCGTTGTTAGGAGTCTCTATTTTCTGCTAATTTTTATCACTGCTAGCCCACTCGCTGTTCGTGAAATGTGATATAGTTAAATGAAACGGGGTTATGTCATAATTATTTTTTTTTAATATAGCACATTTTCACTAGTAACGAGTGAAATAACAGTAATAACAAATATTTTCACAGCTACACAATTGTATAAAAATAGCTAGAAATTCCGTGTCTAGTTCCGTAAGCCAAATCAATATTGATTTACTCAGATCAAGATTCAAATGATTATTACCCTATAGGCTTCACTTATTAAATAATTTGAGTGTACTATTAGCAAGACACGCCCATTTTTTGGCAGAAGACACTAGATTACTAGAACATTTTAACGTGAAGATAGCTCATTTATAGCGTGTCGATAAAAATCTTTAACATGGCTTTAGAACTATTTGTAACGTTTCTCAGGCCGGATATTACTCTCTGTTGGAAAACTCGAAAAATGTATCATCTAGCAACAATCTGTGCTTCGACAGTTGTAACGACAGGTTTAGTATGTTACCGTCTCGTGATAAATCAACGCTTGACGTAACATGTTGACCAAATACTAACATATAAAGTATAAAAAAAGAAATAATATTTTATGCAGCATATGAGAGGTAACAAATTCGCAACACCATTATCAATCTTGAAACGTGAAGTTGGCGCTGGTCCAAACGCGCGCCGGAGCGTGTGCGAGCGCGCAACTTTCACAACTACTATATATAAACGAGCGAGTGTTCCGAAAACCGATGGTGATTTACGATCGGCTAATGGTTCATTAATTCGATTGTAACACGTGCTTCTTAAATTAATCTCCATTTTTTTCCTTTAGCGAATCGATAATAGAGTAGAGGTTCTAAGGAATCGATTATTACAAACACAAAACAAACGAAAATAAAACAATTTTCTAAAAAATAAAGTAAGTGCGGGGTGTCGAAAAAAGACAGGCAACGCATCAGTGATGTGCCTCGAGTCTTTGCGTGGCGATGATCACTAACAATCAGGTGACCCGTATTTATGTTTGCTACCACTAGCATAAAAAAACAACTCGGGACACATAGGCACTCATGCCGGCCTCGTCTCCATATGATACGCACTCCTGAATGATAAGCAAAGTACTTTCATAGCATTAAGAAACAAACTGACACAAACTACCACAATGAAGAAAATAGCTTCCTAATGATCTGACTCGTTATAACGAATTTTATTAATTTCCAACAAATTTTCCAGTGAATTCAAACTACCTTTATGAGCCACTAAGTAAGTTTATATAGCGTGGATATGGTGATTATCAGAGTCTCATTAAGACAGTCATAAATATTTCTTGCACTTAAATAACCATGTACTCTACAAGTGAAGTGCATTACTCAGTTTTCTCAGCTTGAAGAAAAATTGTACAATAAATTGTTAGTAATGTCTATTCTACTTTTTATCATTTATGACATCATTTCCTATCAATTACACTGAAAACATTCTCTTTAATGTAGGTAAATCTCCACCATTAATATGCATCTGATTTATAAAGTCTTATTTTTGACTTATTATAATTATCAACAGTTCAATACCTTTACAAGAATGAGGATATTTACCAGCTGGATAATCGTTAATAATAGCAGAATATTTTCACATATCTTTCCATCATAGATAAAAGAGAGTTTCAATGGAATAAAATATAATCTGTATTTTTAAACACGATATAAATAGAATCGACGGTTTCGTAACAACCTTTATTGCATTGGGAATATTTAGATTCAACGAGTGCGAAAATATTATTATAGATTTAAAAGAATGAATCCGTCTTTTTATTACCTAGCCCGTTTAAAATAAAATTCGCTCAGAAAGAGACACAAATATTGCCACTCCATTTAGCTTACTTGTATGTTATAAACAGCGAGATAATCGAAAAAAGATAAATAGTACATTTAAAAGTCCAATGAAAACGTCATTGGCCACTTTCCTAACATCGATGACGCAAAGCAAACCGTACGTATTAATAAAATAATATGAAAAACAAATTGATCTAATTATAAAAGAGGGCGCAAGTAGCGAGTTACGTCAGTTTGCGTCAATGAGTTCCGCGGTTCCGTAACAAATTCCGAAATACGGCTGTCAGATATGTCACAGTAATAAAGAAAATATGGCTGCCAAAAACAAAATGGCGGAGTATTGGTCGTGGAATTTCTGTTTGTATAGTCTTTATCCGTCGAGAGATTGATTTGTTTTCACTATTTTACAGTTCGCATAATTTTACTAGCAAGTAATTATTATTGGTATAAATATGATGAGAAGATTTATGCTATGTTGTTATAGATAATCACAGATCTACAATAAGAAAAATAATCCTTAATAAAATGTCTATTTTAATTATACATTTATAAGATGCTCAAGGCTTCGACTTTAGTTAGTTAAATAATACTTAATTAAATAAATTATTACATATCTTGACAGCTCGATTCTTAAACTCTTCTTTGAAACTATGATGGCTTTATATAGCGTGTTCGAACATTGAGTCGGAGCTCACGATGAAGTAAAGCAAATAGGAAGCCGTTACACCAAGCCACACTATTATTCGGCGTGATGTAAAAACCGGGAAGCCTGAATATCATTACGAAAAACTAGTCTGGTCACAAGATCTAAATAGGTACAAAATTAAAGCTTCTAAGTATATGTTATGCATTCATCGCCATGTTACCACCTTATTTCGGGGTAGTTTTAAGTTCGCTGCTACCGAATGCTGGAACGATCTGCCCCCTCCACGTTTAAAATTCATTATAAAAAGTTTAAGTCACGCCTGTAATTGTTTCTCTATATATGTATATATGTCATTATGTGTGTTGTCTTATGAATCCTACTATTTATGTTTTTGTTAATTTCCCCTACATATATGTATATATTTATTATATTTCGTAATTTTAATTCATATTTGTTTTTTACGCACCGTGATTACGTATTGGGTTCCAGCTGAAAATCAGCGCTAAGTGTTTCTCATAACAATTTTGCATATGCTGAGCTGGATACCATTTCATAATGACCCGATATGCATATTTTATAACTTCTTGCATCCTTGTATATTATGTTATGCGTTATGAATAAAATATTTCTTTCTTTCACGGTGAAACCATAGGTATTGTAGGGCATTTTGTAAGTTTTCTGGCTACCAAGTAAAAAATCTGTCGCTAGACAACTTTTGATGTGTTCCGGGATCTGCACTTGAGAGCCAGTTCACGTCTACGTTTAGCATGTTTACCATCTTAGGTCACGTCGTCATGTAACATGAAATGAGATTGTCGTCAAACATTAAAACTTATAAAATATTTAAAAAAACCGATTTTCCATAATAATAAACTATAAATACATTTCACGGAAACATTGAAAATAGTTTAAAGGAAAACCTGAATAATTTTTTGTGTTTCAGGTAGATTGTTGAATTAGCAATTCCAATGTGTATCCATCACGGAGTGTCACGGTCAAATGTTTAAATTCAAGAAAACATAAAAACAAATTATATATTCGTTAAATTTTAATGTTGGTTTTTCTTTGTGACTAACTTGCTTTTCCTCAATTTTGTTTGTGACAACACTGAATTCGTAACATGAGGTAAAATAACTTAATTCTACCAGACACATGCATTACAATATAATTCAAATGATTACCAATTATAAATGATTACTCACTGTGTCAATACGACAATAATGCCAGTATGTGGAACCTAAAGTTTTACATTAATACACGTAAACACTAGTCAGATATTCTTATTACGTATTTTTTTATAAAGTAGCCAACACTTTTCTCTTAATTTGAATAATCTTGGACATTGTTTTAAATATCTTTCTTTTAAAATTTCTGTGCCAGACTATATATTAAAAGAAATACTGAAATATAATAAATACATGATTGTTAAAGTGTGAAGCAACTATCTTCACCGTCATCATCACCAGCCTGTAGGAGACGCAATGCAGTGCCATAGGCGTGTTCCCGAAGGAAGGTATGGGGCAGAGTCACCACGCCAGTCCACGGGGTATTGGCAATTTCAAACTCTGAGAAATCAACGGTTATATTTTCTCACATATAGTAATACAATACTACAAGAACATTTTCAGGGTTCAAGTTTCCTCAGGTTTTCTTCTCCGTTAGCCGATAGTGTTACAAATATGCAAATATGCAAATTCTGAAAAAATCGTTGGTACACACCAAGGGTTTCAACCTACAGATATGGGATTGACATTCCAGAGTCTCAACCCTAGACCTTATCAACGCTTTTTAGTTATCTCCACATTGAATTTTTATAACGAGATCTAAGTCTCTCCTGTATTGACTTGTATTCTTTATTCGTTAACTTATGCTATTTAACTATAAATTATTTATAATTTCGATAACATTTTCATTAATATAATTTACTTCTGTGCTCCAGTGAAGTAGATAGGTAATAACAACACACGACCTGAACTTTGAAAAGTCACAAAAACTCTCTGCAAAGTTCTAACGAAAGAGTTTTTTAAAGCATTGGCGTCATTGCAAGGAATTTTGCAATAATTATCTACTCAATAATGCGAGTAACACTCTTCAATAAAAAGATTGGAAACCATAAGATTGAAGAAAAACCGCAAATGCAGTCTTTAGGAGCAGTTTAAAGTTAGCTAGTTTTCTGTTACCCAAAAATGACAATATTGTAAGCAAACTATATATCTCCAACAACTGCGTTTTTAAGGCGAACGTCGTATAGATTCTAATTGAGTGGCACTCTCAATTAGAATCTATAGCTTACCAAAGATAAAGCTTACAGAGAAATTGTAAAGCTCAAAGATGTACCAATTATGTAAAACATCATAAACATAAAACGATAAAATAATCTCGAGGAGGATTGATGTCAGGCAGGCGGTCGATCGTATAAATTAAACCATATTATATACCACATGACAAACATGTTGTGCCGACCCTACTAACGTCGGATAAGGGCAAGAAGAAGAAGTTGAACAGAAGACTGAAAAGGGTAGTGTGTGTTAGTAACCACCAACGTACGTACTAACTAATCCATATTTACTAGTGCGGTATTCCTTTTTAAATGCCAAGTGTATTCTCAATTTAGTCTGGTGAAGCTGTAAAAGCCTTGCAAAACCCATTGCATAGTCAGATAAAAAAAAAAACATAGTCAGTTCGAAAAAAAAAACATTTTTAATGTAACTAAATCCTTTTATCTATGGTTGAAGAAGTCAATGGAATTGCGTTACGTAATCTGTGATATTGTGATGTATGTGTGAAGTCGTTCTAAAAAAATGTTTTTATATATTATTTTGAATTGAAAAAATGTAAATAACCTCGCTTCTTTTGTTTCTGACAGGGTCAAAGTTTTCCTTGTATAAAAAGATTCAAAGATAAAGAAATATTTAGGTACTATTATGTCAGATAACTCTATATGACTTGTTTTTGTACTAATAAAAATTTAATAATTTTGTATAAAATATTTATATATAAAATTCCGGTCTGCATATGTTCGTAATTTTTGTTGTGACCAATTTTTATGTTTTGTTTGTACTTATGCGGTAACCTGGTCTGTTATTAGATGTAATAGAACCCTGTATATGCCCCTGATGTGTAGTTATTTTTAAATTTATGGACCAATTTTTTTAATCATGCCTTATTATGGTCTGCCTCAGGAAAACGTCTGTCTCCCGGGTCTAATTGTAAAATATTCAAATATTCCCTATTGGGAAATTATATTATTATATAATCAAATATATATTAAATTAACAGTTACACATATAGGTAAATAGATAGATTTAAAAATTGAAGGTTTTTTTATTGTGTTTTTACGAAAGGCGCCAATTCAAAGATATATATAATTTTGATTACATTAAAAAATAACTCAAAATGAGATTTAAAAATATCTCACTTTCCCATTACCAATAAATACCATATTTCTAACCAGCTCTTTACAATAATAGAACTTTACATTTTCAGTCATTGTGAGAGTTTTAGAAAATATACGAGTACATAGTCACTATTTCTAACATATCTTGTGAATGTTTTGTGTGTTAAATAAATTATTGTTCATCTCAACTGAACGTTACTACGTAGTAGAGAGAGTAGTATAGGAAGATAAATAAGAGATTATAGCGGAGAATAAGTGACGATAATGGGTTCAGCGTTTGCGACATCCGCAAAAAATAAAATCGACTAAGGTCTATGAACTCTCCGCCGTCTATACGTGACGTACCATGAGATTAAGAAATTCATATAAATTTATCTTATCCTAGTACATGAGTTTTAACGAATTTCATAGACTTAGTTACAAACAATGGTTTTTTAATGCTTGCAGCATTATTTCATCATACACCTATAGTACATTATGACTACGAGACATTTTCGCTTTTCTACGTATAATATTATTATAGCGTACATATGTGCCGACGCAAAAAATACGACATTTTTGCATCTGATTCAATCGGTACTATACAAATAATAAAGAAACAGACTATATTATTCGATTCGATATCCAAAGATTTACTTATTTGTGATAGCTCGATATGAAGCTAGAAGTAATTGCAATTTTGTAATTTTGTAGACCTAGTATAATACATTAAAGTGTCGTCAGCTTTTGTATACCCAGCTACTTAGAGATTATTATATAACGAGGTAGATTTATAAAGCGATCAGACGATGTGATGATTGCTCTCTCATTGTCCCATTCTTAAACTATGCTTAACTTATAACAAAATAATAATACCACCTAAACATAAAATGCAGTATCATGATATTGATCTACAAAGAATTTCGAAACTACTCAACTTACCTTTATAAAAATTGGCATTCATGTCATTTGGTTCAACTTGATAGATAGGATAATTTGTTTTTCGATTAATATGTTGATTATTATTATTGATTTTAAGTTTCATCAGTCTAGAACAGACGACGCTTTAAGTTAGTTTGTTGACAGAAAACTTCAGGACAGACTGTTATAGATATATCATTGATGGTATGATTTACTTTTCAAAATAGTTTATCATGATTTTAATTCAACATACAATAACTGAGCCACATTAATGTCGGGTCAACTAGTAGATATGTAAAATTTGATAGAAAAAAAATTCCCAAAACATTATTCAAACGCAAGAGCATAACCTGAAACCTTGGAACGCTATGACAAATATACGTTTCGTTCAGAACCGGCAACTGTTTTATTTAAACGATATATATGTTTGTCCGTTCAATTTTAAATATAATCCATTATAATTTCAAAGCGATTTGTCACCCATCTTGTTATTTTTCCACTGGTCACGACCTTGACGAGTCGGGTCATATGTACGTAATTTTTTTATTTTTCTGACCTTTTTCTTTACTACATTCACGAGTAATGCCACGATGACACTCTCGGAGAACTAAACACGTGTAAAGAAAGAAGAAATTCTGAACACGGCATTTGCATTCGCTGAAATAACCTCCATCCGTGTAAAATGGCATACGATTTTGCTGACACTGCTCAACTGTTTTTCCATTTTATAACCGCATTAACCCAATAAACGAAGAATTCAGACCAGTGATTCTTTAAAATTAAAGAACTAACCTACTCTGAACTACTCTTTGTTAATAAATACACACGTGACATATAGATAACTGTACCATATTTTACAAGATTATTCTTAGTAATTTTTTTTTTGCCTTTTTGTACTTAGTTCCATAGTGGTAAAAACGTGAAGCATCCCTTAGTTAATTCGATTTCATTGGAAAATTTTAATGTCGTACTTAACTTTAAAATTCATTGTATTGCGTACAAGTGACCAGGGTTTTGAACACTTTTTACTATTTCATGTTACTACTATAGCTTATTAGTAATTAGTACAGTATACTGTAGTACAGTACAGACAATACAGCACAGTACAGTGTAACGCAGTGCAGTACAGTATAATACAGCACAGTATTGCTAACATTCATTCCTAGCCATATAGTTGTATTAGCTTGGTTTTACCATTGCCATTTGCAGCTCTATATGGTCTTATGAAGAAAGCAAGATATCGTCCGCAAATCGCAAATGATGAAGACACTTTGTACCTATTCTAAGTTCTTAATTATCCCAAAGCAGATATTATATGATATTTTAAAGTATTGATATGAATAACTGTGGTGATCATATTAGCGATTTTAAGATACTTCTATTAAAATTGCCATTACTGCCTAGCTCATGAGAAAAAGCGTGATAATATATACAATACTCAGAAAATTATCTATTTAACCGACTTCGAAAAAGGAGGAGGTTCTATGTTCGGTTGTATGTTTTTTTTTTTATGTATGTTAATCGATATCTCCGTCAATTATGAACCGATTTTAATGATTCTTTTTTTCATGTAAATATTTCCTTAAAATCACTCCATCGTTCCGAAGTAATCTTAAACTCTCGGATAAACAAATTACACTTAAATTTTATTTATATATATGAGTTATAAAATATATGTAAAGTTTATGTGAATGAGTTACAGTAAGATGTGACATACGTTTCAGCGAAACTTGGGATCTAAGGCTTTATGTTTTTTTTTTCTAAACTTGTTGTTTTCACAACTGGATCATTTTGAATTGGTAAAAGAAACGGAGAGAGGACTGATCGCAATTTGATACGATTCATTACTCACTCCTTTGACGTATTGCGTGACCGAAATGTTAAGTCACCAATATTTGTTAGTCCTGATATAGCTATATACAAGTCAGAGGGGGGGCAGCTGGTGTGTGCCCAGCTGCCTCTCGATAGGTAGGAGCCCGGCGGCTACCTTCCGCCGGGTGGACCGTTGGGGCGGCTATACAAGGGGAATAGCATAGAACGATCCCTTGCCGCCCCAACATCACGGTCTGTCGGTACACCGTGGGGTTTTAGTCCGTGCGAGTCGGACATATCCCACTCTCTCCCCCGGGAGGGTGGATATCCATAAGGGATTTCCCCACGTAAAAAAAAAAAAAAAAAAAAAAAAAAAGAGTGAAAGTCGTGGTTATTTCAAAAGGATTTAGATGCAGGTAAGAAGTCTTTTTAATCAAAGTCTGTTGAATGTCTTGATATTAGCAATTACATGCATTTTGCATCAAGCCCAAAAGATCGAATGGGCATGTACGGAGAGTATCGCAGAGCATTGTGTGTACTAGTCTCTTTGTGCTAAACCTAGGGCAATCTTGAAGCAAGTGTTCAAGGTTAAGGTTTTTAAGGTTTTATGTTAAAGAGTAAAAAATTAAATACATTTTCTGATCGGTATTGCATTCGGATAAACTAGTTCAGCGGTTCTTAACCATTGGTGTGTCACAAGTAACTGTCAAGTATGACGCGAAATAAACAAATACTTTATTTTTATTTACTACTTTATACATAAAAAAAAACAGTTAAAATGTTATGAATCTATAATGACTGTGTTAGTGCATCGTTGAGTATAAAAGATTGAGAGCCGCTGGACTAGTTAAGTAAAAAGACGAATGTATCTTATTAGTACAGCATAATCACTACAAACATATTACGCTGGTTCGTCTAGTTACTTAGAGATGCCTATTTGGTATTCAGGATTAATATACATATGAAGGCTGCTAAGACGGGATAAATTACCTGCATTAATATAGTTAACAAGTTTATTCAAGACGCCATTTTTTATTTATTTTTTGTACACAGATGTCATTCGTTTTTTTTATTATTTACGTAATTTGTAACTATTTATTACTAGCTTTTGCTAGCGGATTTGCTCCTATTAATTTCGATTTTTGTAGATGGTAGAGCCAAGCTAAAGTTGAACACTGGTTTCAGCATGAATGGGTCGGCTCATCTGGGGTAGTACCACCACCCTCTCACGAAAACCGATGTGAAGTAACTTTGCTTGCATTGTTACGTTTCTTTCGGTCACTGAGAGCGCCGGAGGCCCACCTTCCCTCCCGGGACTTCCTCCCTCTCCACCCTTCCCCCTACCCCTAAACACAGGCTGGCAACGCATTTGCAACTCCTCTGGTGTTGTTAGTGTCTATGGACGACGGTGATCACTTAACACCAGGTTAACACCCGTACGATCGTTTGCCTCCTATGATATAAAAAATAAGATTTGATATATCTCTGAAGAACACAATATTTTTGAAAAATACGCCTCTATCCTTTTCTAAACCCTGATAATGGGTATGCAAACTATCATGATTATGATTAAGAGTTAAGAAGTTGATTACAATAGAAAATTTTAATTAAAGTATTCCAATATGAATCCAGACGCTTTAAACTTTAACAAAGGCTCGAAAAACAAGTCAGGTGATCTTTGTATGAACATGAGTTCTCAGTGCTCAATACAAAATTGCAACAGCAAATTATACCACACAGGTAGGTTATAAAAGCAAATAAATCGATTTACGATAAATATACATGAGATGTTTTGAAATTGTGATGTCTGTGTGTCACGCGCGCGGTGACCCGCCGGCAGCGTCAAGGCAAGTGCGCGGCCGCAGCCTAACGACGTGCCCATAATGATTCGCGATTTAGAAAGTTCTTTTTTTTAATATAGCGCAAAATTATTCACCTAGTTGACCCTTACCCATATGACAATAGAAAGAACTTATCTGCCTACATATTCACATAGGTGCTGTACATTATTGAATGAGCGTTCTGGAGAATCACCACAAATAACTAAATTTGTTTACGAGTTTGAAAAACTAAAAAAAAAGATCATAGATAATCATGAAATATTGCTGTGTTTTGAGGTTTATTTCGAATTTACTTAGTTTTCTGTTAGCGCTAAGTAATTTTAAGCAGCGGGGTCTATATGTCATATGAGTTTTAATATTGTTTTTACAGTTTTCAAATTGTCAAATACCAGCTTCTACTCGCGACTCCGTCTGTGTGAAATATTTACTTTGTGCTAACACATAGCGAAAGCTTTTAAAAAGATTAATATTTTGAAACATTCTTCATTGGTATTCCGCTCCTTTTGATCTTAGCATGATGATAGCCTTCCTTGATAAATAAGCTATCTAACACTAAAATTATTTTTCAAATGGGACTTGTAGTTCCTGAGATTAGCGCTTTCAACCAAACAAACAAACCCTTCAGCTTAATATTAGTAGTATTAATGTATCTGTTATTAAAACAAACACACGTATTTTTTTTATTTTATTATAAAAAAATTGTTTATGCATACAGAAATTTAAAAATGTATCTTTACATTTTGATAATATTCTTTTGCTAGTTAAAAACATATATTTTAAGCAACAATAATTCTTAAACATTCATAATAAAAAAAAAACTATTATAATGTTTTATTTTTATGTGTCTTATTTATAAATTAGCTGTACCAGCAGATCCGCACGCATTTTATTAAAATTGTATTAAAGAATTATTAAATTATTAAACTATGTACAATTATAGAAATGTTCTTTAAAAACTATTGTAAGTACGACACACATGCTACTGACAGTAACATGTAACGTGTACATTAGATATATAGATACTAACAGTGTAATTAATGAGGATTATCATAACCAACATATTTGGAACATTAACCAACCATATAACTACCTCAGTGCTCACTTCATTGTACAAATAACTAATGAAAGAATGACTTAAAAATAGATAATGATATAATGTGCCAATATTGTCAATAAGTTTATGGTCTAATATGGTCTATCTTATTAGAAATACCTTTTTTTTTTTTTTTTTTTATCGAAGCACGACATAGTGACTGCACTATGCCTGTTGTTAAGCATAGTACAACCCAAAAACATCGGCAACCACCGCGAGACAGATTATCCATCGCCGGTCGCCGCTGTCATGCCGGCCATAATGACGAAAGTCACCCGGTACTGGGTATACACAGGCTGATCCCGAAACGCGACGCGCAGAAGCGAGTCACTATGACGGGCTTTTTCGCCATATGCATGGTGGTTGCGACCCAGTCGGGCTGCAAAACCCTACCACCCCGCTTTCGCCATTGCCTCGTTCGTTATTCAGCAGGGTGCACCACGTGCAGGTGAGGTTGGCTTGGGTGTCTCAAGTCTTAAGATGTTACTCGACACCCCTTACACCCCAAACACCCCTAAACCTCTTCTATCTTCAAAATTACTTATAATAATTATTATATTAAATTGCAAACTGTGAATGTGGTGTCGTCTTGAATCTTGCATATATATAAATGAAGATATAAAATCTTATAAACTAAAGCGCGGTAAATACGCACGTTTCAGTTTAGAAAATATTTTTGCTAAATTTCTTACGGACGAAGTCGTGGGTAACAGCTAGTCTAAAATAGGATAACCTCAATTACTTACATTTATAAGGTTCGCTGTCTATCAATGAAAGTCCCGTGAACATCAGTCTAACAGTATTGGAGAAAAATTTGTGGGTGAAAACACGGTTAACAGCTATTATAAACAAAAATTCAGCTATCTGCCAGGAAGTCTCGTAAAGATTGGTCTAACCGTTAAGGAGATAGCACTGTGGGCGAAACCAGGGTTAATAGCTAGTATAAACTAAAATTGCCTAAATTATTTTTTATAAGGTCAGTTATTTGTCAGTGAAAGTCTCGTGAAGATCAATCTAATCGTTTCGGAGATAATACTGGCAAAACCACTGTTAACAGCTAGTATATACTAAAATTACTTTTTATAAAATCTTACTTATACGTATCACTCCGCTTTCACCACGCTTCAAAAGATCAAATATCGGCAAACGTGTAGTGCATATAAAAATCGTTATTTCCTAAATCTTTAATAACTTTATATTCAATCAAAACATCATGATATTTTTTTTTACATAAGGACCAAGTGTCTCTGTAGTAAAAAAAAAATTATATTTTATCCAGCCGTTTTATTTGATGCGCGCGCATTACGGCACACATGTATAATGTTATTTATATAAAAAGTCTAACCGAAATTGCCACTTGTGAAGGCCTAGTAAGGCCAAAGCGTAGTCAGTTCGAGAAAAAAAAAAGCTGGCCACTTGTTGTGTTCAGATTTTGAAAAAGAAATATAAAACGTGGCGCCATCTATGTGATATGTATAACAGTGAGTTCTACAGTTTTCTGTCAACAAACTAATTTAAAACGCCATCTGTTCAAGACTCATGAAAGGTACAATTAAAACCAATAATCAACATTGACAATAATTTAATTTATAATTACAAAATATTGAGGCTTTTAATCTAAATATAAATATAAATCGTATCTCTTAAGTTAGGCCAAATTATAGGTACATAAATGCCCACTTTTATGAAGATCGATTGAGTACTTTCGGAGTTCATCCTGAACAAATATATCTAGACATTAAAATATACCTAGATTACTCTTTGCGGAAAGACATAACAGTTTACTCAGCCCTACTGTTAATCTGAGTTGAGTCTTGAGTGGTCGTGTATTTGAATCACGTATGTTGCTTACTTTCGTGTGATTAGCATAACTATTAGACTTATGTTTGAACCCTAAATGACTATATATGCATAGAAATGTCCTTAGATATCATAGTGTAAGTTATGCTTAGTTTGAAATTGAACATAATATGTGAAATTGCTTATAAAACTTGTCAAGCACGTACTTGTGCGTTCCGGCAATCGCAATTTCAGCGCTGTCGTGACTTAGCGTGGTTCTATTGAAGAAAAAAAAAAACATCACTCAACGTCATGAGTCTATCAAATTTGTACACATAAAAAGAATGTAATTGTAACATATCTGTTCATTTTAAATTTTTGTGAAGAATATTGTTGCAGGTGTCTTGGAATAAGTAGTAAAATACTATTTAATCATTTTTATAAATGTCTGTTTGTCTGTCTGTTTCTTTGAACACGCATCACTGCTGAAATACTGTATTCACAATATAACCTCACAAAGAATATCATAAAGCATATCCTCGAGTAACATTTAGTCTTGGTTTCATTATAATTGGTTTATTTTATCAAAAGTTATTGTATTTTAATGACGACGCGACTTAAATACAAGAGAAAAGTAGATAGATAAATGGATTAGTCACTGTGTTTTTACGTTAGGTACCACGCGGACACAACTAATAAAATAGATATAAAAAGTAGAAAATAAACAAATCTCTTGAACAAATAAGTATAATGTATTCATGTAAAACATTCGACCATCACGATTTAACGTTAGCGAATAAAACTATAAAATAAATTCGAGTTGTAAAATTATCGATTTTGAATAACGTTTTAAATCATTTAAAGTTGACATACGTAGAGAGCTTTAGTTCACAAACTGTACTAGTATATTGATAAAAACATATTCCGAGGCAATCACTATAGTAGATGGACGGTATAATTTTAAATATGATCAACAGTCGGGTCATGGGAGAGCAAGTTGGATACTTGCAACTAGTTGTGGGGTGACATCTTTGTTCTCGTCTCTCAAGGACACGGTGTTTCTAGAAACATCTTATAAAACTTTATCCAATCATTTACGCTTGTATTTCTTTATTTTCGTTTTTAGTTTGTTATTTATCTGTCTGGATTATTGTAACAATGAATATTACTTTTAATTCTTAGTAAACTTTATTAAATATTAAAAGTAATTGTAGACGAATTATTAACACTGGTGAATTATTGCTTCGATATCCGTACATTCGTATCTTAAGAGTATATGAAAGAATATTCTAGAATTCGGCATCATATAATAAACTGATTTTACCTAATCTTTTCATACACGCAACAGAGCCTATGATATCCATAAAGTAAGCACTTTCGATAATTGATTATAGTGTGAATGGTTTGCAAAAATGAAAAATAGCATTTCGCTTACAACAAGTAATTAATTCACACAAGAAGATTAAATAAGTTATAATAGCCAACTTAAAGGTTAAAAAATACAATATATTTTAAATATGCGTGTAATAAAAATAAATGTAATAATAAATAATTACTTTTAAAAATCTTTTGAATATTGGTATTTTTATCGGAATTGTATTTTTAATCTGTACTTGACATTTGACAGTTCGAGACTCCAATATTCTTGCCATTTCTCATCACGCATTTTGTAATATGGCGTTGTTTTTATACCTACGCTATATTTATGCTTTACAAATATTATAAACATAAAATATTAATATAAGTCACACATAAAAAAAAGTATATAATAAGCACTTTCCATTTAAACCTGGTTTCTTGACAATTATCTACTCTTTTAATTTTAATTTAACATCGCGATTACTTTCGCCAGTATGATAGTTTTGTTTTCATGAAAAAATATTGTAATTTATATTTAATTCAACTTTATCTGTAATGTTACGTTTTTTAAGAGTTTTATATAAAGAAACGATTTCTTAAGAGCTTTAGTATTAGAACGGGTCTTTCTTACATTACTTTATTTTTATAAAATATCACAAATCTTTAGTGTATTATTACCAAAATCCGTGATATGTAAATAGTCTGATAATTTATTAATTATAAATGTTATTTTTATCTCTTTAGATCAAAACTCATAATTATATTAAAGGAACCATTCACGGATATCCGCTTCCTTTTTAAAGGATTGTAGAGAGATAGTACATGTTAATTTTTATAGCGGCGATTATCGAACATCTGTTGATAACGAGTTAATAATCTCTCTCTGCCACGTAAGGTACAGTCATTTCATCGAACTAATAAAATTCATTAGTACCTATTTTGGGAAGATATGGTCAAGTCACGGATTAGCTAGTTATTCACTATTAAAGAAGAAATGCTACAGTAACAAAAATGTGTTTTAAACGTTGTTTTAGATAGTTATATTATGTTAGTTATATTATATATATAACTATAGAAATATATTTATATTTCTGTGGTGGACTACAAAAATCAATTGAGGCAAAATGGACAGCTAGTTTTTCCCTCTCGCCCTTCATATACTATATACTGAGAGACACTCTATTTCATACAAAGTAAAATATGAATGAATTTATTAGTTTTCCCATATTTATTACATTTATATTTGATTAGCTGTTACCCGCGGCTCCGCACCCGTTTTTTTAATACATTAAATACAAGTAAAATTGTGATTAGATGTGTAAAATTACAGAAATACTCTTTCAAAAATATTTGTAAGTATGACACGCACATCATCTACAGTAACAGGTAACATGTACATTATATATGTGAATACTAATGGTGTATGGGATGGGATTTATCATAAGCCACATAGCTGGAACTTTAAACTACTATTACTTTGTCTTATTATTAGAGCGGGTATCGTCTGCTGAACTCGCTAGCTCAAAATAAAACAGCTAATTAGTTAGTTATTTGCCCGTAAAATTCCCGTTCAAATATTACTTGTAGTCCGTTGAAGCTGTTAAGACCTTGCTAGGTCAATAGCGTAGTCATTTCTAAGAAAAAAAAGTGTTCAAATAAGTCCAGCCGTTTCGGAGATTATCCGGAACAAATAAACAAACAGACATATCGACAGAATTAAAAAAAAATGTTGATATTTGTAGCACCGCAGATATATGTATTCATCAAAAAGTATTTATTTGAATATTATATACCCACGCTTTATTCTTATAATACGTAATATATCACAAACCAAAAATTGGGAACAATACACAACGTAGAATATTTGACTCTATATTGTGTTAAATTGGCGGCGTTTTATGTAATATGGTTTATTTATTGTGCATAAGTGAAATGAATGAAAAATAATACTACGGAGCATGTATTCTGGGGTCTTGAAAATTAAGAAGATAAAAATTTACGAAATATTATATAGAAGATTTGGCGCTTATACCTTTATTAACTTAGACATAGAAGAAAACTGGGTAGAGAATACATAAGAACTACCTATATTGATAACTTCAGAATTGGCAGTATGGATTAATTCCTTCGCCTGTATTGATGGACGAATATTATTACTACTAACCTTTTAGAATAGCAACACAAAATTTAAAAATGTTTGAGATAGCAACGTACTACTTATAATCAAAAATTGGAATTAAAAATAACGTAGAATAAACTTTTGAACAGGAACACAAAATAAACCCAGATAATATTTCCGATAGAATGTTATCATGTTACCATGGCAATGCATATAATACTGACACTGACACACAGCGGATGCTCTAAAAATAGCCCGATTTTGAGACATTCTTCATTAGTGCTCCGCTTCTATTGGTTTTTACGTAATGATATGTAACCTATAGCCATCCTCGATAAATGAGCTATCTAACACTGAAAGAAAGTTTCAAATCGGACCGGTAGTTCTTGAGATTAGCGCGTTCAACCAAACAAACAAACAAACTCTTCAGCTTTATAATATTAATATTTGATATAAATTATCATTACATAGTATAAAACAACGTGCCCTACCGCGGCTGTCTGTCTGTGTGTTCGCGATAAACTCAAAAACAACTGAACAGATATTATGCGGTTTTCACCAGTAAATAAAATGATTTATGGGGAAGGTGAATTGTTTGGTTTCAGAATTGGAAATGTTGGGAGTTGCTGTAATCGAGTTTTAGGCTTTTTAAGATTTTTCGAGTTTGGGAATATAATTAAAACCGGTAACCGATTTCACGAAGCCAAAGTTGTACGGGTTAGCCAGTTTTCTGTGTAATATAGTTTTTTATTAACTGTTAGCTAATAACTTCTTTACACATGCATCGAATGTGGTAAAATGGAAATTTACCACGTTACCATGGCAACCCACCTCCCCTCCTCTCTCCCTCACCCTCCCCATTCCCCACCAAACACAGAATGGCAACGCACCTGCGACTACCCTATTGTTGTTATTGTATATGGATGGTGGTGAACACTTAACACAATGTGACCCGCCTGTTCGTTTGCCTCCTAAAACATAAAAAAGAATGTGGTGTCGTGGGACACCAGGTAGGAACGAAATTCCTTCCGCTAATGTAGAATCCACACAATTTGCAAAAAAAATCGTGCTCAATTTTATGTAATCGTAATTCAAATTATTAATAAAAATAACAAAATATGTCTCTTTATTTTTGTTTGACAACATAAAATTACATAGAAATAGAAATAATTACAAAAAAAGAGAAAGAGAAAGGTATTATACACTACTCGCTTGTGTTTTATTCCACGCACTTTTCATTACGGTTTTACTATCACATTTTTTTCAGTTCGGTCGCGCAGCAAAATCTCTATCTCCTGCAAGCCTGCCGTAAGGAACTTCGTTCCAAAAAGTAACGGTAACGCATAAGTATATTTGTCTAGTGTTTTGGCGGGATCATGGAATGTCATTTAGTGGATTTTGTCTTATTCATAATCTTGTGTTATTTGACTATACATTTTGTAATATTGGTGGTGTTTAATGTAGTACTAAATTAGTAGTTTGGTTATTATGCACAAGAGAAGTGGGTGGGAAATAATACCACAGAGTATGGATTCTGACTTGCCACAAAAACGACCTGGAAAGTTCTAACAATCGACCATCATGTTGTCAGTTCACTGAAATGATCGCAAGAATTTTGTAATATTATTATACCCACTCGACAGTGGCAGTAATAATCTACTAGAAGATTATAAGCCAAGAATAAAACAAATTAATAAATGTGCATTTGTTTCCCTATCATGCCGTAAGAAGTTTCACTCTAAAATGTCTATCAAACACCCGCAAAGTAGAATTACTGTTTTGACCGTCTCTGCTCAACATGAAGATATATGTCGATAGCGGTGGTAACGCCATAAAACCCATACGGGCCCTTAAAACCTCTCGAGATCAACAAACAAGTGCTTTGAAGGGTAACACACAACATAAACTGGGGGTAAATACGCGCAGCTGTGGTTTACTAGTGCCGGGCTGCCGCTAACAAATTATAGGGAACGTTAGGAATAATTTAACGAGTTATAAACATTAGATCTATGTTCAAATATGACCGTATTGAAAGCGCTACAACTGTTTTTATTAATGTTACAAATATCTTCAAGATAAATTAGTTAGTGATCGTGCAATGGTCGAAATTGTTACGGCGTACAATGTTGTAACTCCAAGTTTAAAATCGTACTTCTTTTTGAAATTTTTTTAGGGTTAAAAATTATATTTATTTTTGTAAAAATAATGTAATTTACTAGATCTAAGGATATCAAGTATGAGGAATAGAGACTTCTATAAAATATAAATGTACGCGCATTCCAAAAAAATTCGTTGGCACATCTTGCGGACATCGGATTGATATTCCGTCGGTCAGTCTTCTAGTAGCAATCCACGATCTGCCTTTTAGGTATTTGAGACTCTGGAAAGTGGATATATCAGTCGTAAGTCCCAAAAGACATACATATTCGAGACAATGGTTATATTTTCAACCGAAAGTGTATCACGAGTAATAGCCAATAAAATAATATTTCTACAATAATAAAAAAAACAAGACTTCACAAAAACATCTTCAGGCGTTGTTTATGCCATTTACCCCATAAGGCCCACGGCGTGAATATACAAAAGCAAACGTTCGAAGTCAGCGCGGCACGGAACATGCCTCGATTACAAACACTTAGCCGTGGTCCAAATTAATAAAGGAAGAGATTTTTTCACATCTAAATATATTAAAATAAAAATAAAGTTTGTGTAACATAACTACGGATCAGATTCTAATAATGATTTCGGGCTTTGAAAGCAACATTATTCCTAAAAGGATATATTTAGTTCTTACGTTTTTTTAATATTATAATGTTACCCAAACGAAGTCACAAACAGTAGCTAGCTTATTTTTATTAATCAATAACTGTTCGGTTTTGAAATGCATTCCATTATACACACAATTGAACTAATAAACAATCATTTAGTGTACTTGAGAGAGGAAGGTACAAGAATTAAAAGTTACTAAACAAAACCTCCATAAGTGAGACCAAAGTTATTTTACTCGTATTGATTAGTATTGGTGTAAATGGAACTAGCAATGACTTCATCTTCGTTTTATGACACATTACATTATCTTCGTCTAACTCCAACTATTTATATTGCATCAGCTGACATAACTGTCAAACGGTATGGTTTTTTCAAATTTATTTAAAAATTATTATTTATATTTTGGCCAGTTTTAAAAATCTAAAAATATACATTCAAACTCACAATGTTTCTCGTTTATTAATACCGACTGACCAATTACCATGAAAGTCACTAAACTTAGTATATCTTTTTACAGAAGATTTTGGCGCTATTTTTTACTGTAACTCATTGTTAGTTTACGCAAAGTTGGTTGTTTTTAAGTTTTATATTGTAATTTAAGTCATATGATAAACGAAGTCATAGATGAATATTAGTATATACTAAACTTTTAGAAGTTATAAGTGAATTCCACTATAAGCTGTGTATGATGTATTATATCATTATATATTATATATATGTGTGTAAAAAAATGTACCCGGTCGAGTTTCTTGCCGGTTCTTCTCGATGGCTGGGTTGTCTCCGAACCGGTGGTAGTTTTTGACGTTCATAAGCGCCTTATTAGGGCCTAAACTGAATAAAGAATTTTTGATTTTGATTTTGAATTCAATTACAGAATAATCAAAGGATTGAGATTGTTGTCGGTTAGTCTAACAAAATTTTCAATTATGTAACAACATGTCTGTCTATCAATTCTAACAAATCCGCAATCTTCTCTGAGACATTTGTGCCCAGCAGTGGGCCAAAAACAAGCAGACAAAATTTTAAGATACGTATGCTTTATGTGCTGTAACGCTGTCGCCTTTGAGTTGTACCATACGACAAAGTAACACTCCATTACACCATACGTCGTTGCCAGGCGACCTCCTTACCCTGTTGTGTACAAGAGGTGTGTGTATCTTATCGTTTAACTTATCTGTCGCGATGACAAAACGATTCGTGTTTGAGATACTTAACAAATTTTCATTTTCACCAAAGGGAAAATGATTTTATTTTACAAATATTTTTATTTAACAATACATAATGGTTGTGTATTTATTTTGTTTGTAATATAGAGGGTGTTATGTAAAACTTCAATATATAGTTATAGTATATGGTAAAATGGACTGCATAAAAACCTTCCGTATGTAGAAACAGGTGCGCCAATTTTAACAGTACCTAATGAGTAAAACAGTGTTAAACTTTAATAATGTCAATTGTACCAATATTCATGTTTATATACTTACTAGCGGCCGTCCACAACTTTCTTTACGCTTGTGTCTTCATACTATACTATATTGTCTTTGTGTAACTCTAACAGCTTATACCGCTCACGCAAACTACTAGCTTTTGCTTACGACTTCGCTCGCTATAATGTAATTTTGACTTAACACTCAGGAATAATTACTTTTTTATGGCAGAAAAAATATATAAAAGAAATATAAACTCAGAAATATTCTCGTTTGTAATTTGAATATGATATAGAAAAATAGGATAGTTAATGAGGAAACCTTGTATTTTAAAATTAACATGATCAAGTGAAGTTTTTGCTACCTACTCATTAGATGAAAAAATATATAAATCCATATACATAGACAGTGCAAGATTCAATCTTACCATCGCTCCTAGCCTCTGTGAAAAATGCTACGCCGACTTGTTATCAAAATTTTGCATACAATTAATAGAGTTCTGATATACAAATTTTAAATAAATAAAATAACTAATTTATAGTATAAATAGTTCAATCAAATAAAAAATAAATTACATTATACTATGGAACATGTTTCCCATTCATCGTAATATAATGTTCACATATGCAGAAGCAAACATCTGATTTTTTGATTTGGTCAATTAAATCTTCATAATCTAAGCTTTGAATTGTTTTTTCACCCTCCGAATGTTTCCACTCGTATAAATTTTCCGCAGAGTGTTCCAATACAAGGTCCGTATGTAAAGCAAGATCAAAAGCAACTTATTAGAGTATAACAACTTATTAGTACCTTGATCTACCATACGATGGTTTTTTCTTATGAATATTTAGATCATTTAGCCCCATATGATCTAACTTCAAGAAACATGAAACAAGAGACATGCGTTTTGAGTTGCCATAAAAAAGTTTCCCTGGACGTTTCTAGAAAAATAGCATGATGATTTAAGGCTTAGAGGACGTAAATCCAGTGTACTTAAGAAAAAATAGTTGAGAGAAATGGGATTAACATCTTAAAAATTGTTTATTAATTAAAATAATTTTGTTTCGGTACATCGTGGTAATGGGACGTGAGTACGATATCATTTAGTTCGAGTATAACTAATATATGGATATTTTAATAATAGAGACGTTTATTTGACTTCCAAATAAATAATTTACACAATCAGCAAGTTATTAATGAAAACACCTCAAGAAAATTGGAAAACTAAAGATTTTCTTAAAAACGATATAGGCTTTAGTGTTTGACCTCAACATCATCTGATATGCTCTAAAATGGTGAACACTTTAAACGTAAAGGTAGCTAGCTCTCAAATGCACCAACAGATGTTTGGCGATGGATTTTCAACTCGAACCTGGTAACTAGACAGGTGGACTTAGACAATAGTGTCATCACGATGTTTTCCTACACCGAAAGCTGCGACTTATTTGCTAGGATTCGAACCCACGTCCATCGATGAGGTTTCCGAACTCGCTATCAACTAAGCCCTCATAGTAACATATATTTAAACGTTTCAAATATTGAGATACCAAGTGTAATTTTAATCAGAAAATGGCCTGTCTATTTCTGTCAGTTACTTGTCCTTTTCTCTGACCAGACTATTTCCCAACAAAAAACGAATAATCCACTATCCATTTTCGAAAGTTACACGTGAAATCATTACACGAAATACCGAATAATATATCAACAAGCGTTTTAATAGCTCCGCCTTGCTGTGTAAAAAAAGTCATGACAAAAAAAAACAAATGATTCATAAAGAAACGTCTCATCAAATGTCACCGCTGACAACCTGTGAACATTTTCTAGAATGTTTTAGAAAACCCTAGTTCTGTCCTACATGTTGCTTGTATCCGCAATTTCAAATATAAGTCGATGTGCTGACATGTTTTTGCTTTGCCACTGCCATGTAGCCTAGAAAATATACACTGTTCATTGAATTCATACTACGTTTAGGAGTCGTAACAATTTATTTATAATACGCAATACATCGCTGGATTTACCAACGCTCATGTGATAGATCCACCACTGAGTACGTAATGGATATAAACACCTATTAAACTAAAAATAAACTAACACTGTTTGGGTAAAAGTTGGTTCTGTAAACCTTTCTGCCTCCACTACAGTTGCTAGGCGAAAGGTTTATTTGTGTGCGTGAGTGCAGTGCCCGAGGCTCTAGTGAGGTGTGAAAAGATTTTCGACTGTCGATGTCGATATTATTACAATTAGAACAAACGTTATATATATATATATAAACTATTAATATATTGAGAATGTAACGTTATATGTAGCTCGATATATTTTTAAAAACGACTTAGTTGTTGATGAGCTGAAATGATGACAATAAAAACTGATAGATTTATAGATAATAATTTGAAAAGTAAACGTCTTGAGTAAGCAAGATTATTATATTTCTTCTTATGTTAGAGAAGATAAATATTATTCCATAGTGCCAGATACTCTAGAAACAAATAAACAACAAACAAATATTTGAGAGAAAAAAAAACTTCATATGAAATAAATAATACAAATAAAAAGATTCAATTTACCGCTGGAAAGATAGCTTTAATATGATGACATAAAAATTATAGTTTACGAAAAGTCGAGAAAATAATTGTCTCATAAAATACTGAGTGCGTTAAAGAAATATAAAATATTTTGCAACATTGTAACCAATGCCCTTATAAGCAGTACAACTATCGTAATTATTACACAACCATAGTTTCCTACACGAAGTAGCAACCACTAAGTCAATCAACGTCGCTTGACGCCCAGAACCATTCGATAGTTCGTATGTTATTAAGTATTTCGACAAAAAATTTCGCAACGATTTCCCAACACTACGATTATCTTTCGAGCGGTACGCACACACAGTTGTAATGCATTCGGTTATTACTAAGACAATTTTATTTTTTACCGCCGAGCCGTTTGAAGATCAACCTTATGCATTCGGAATTATGTTTTCAGGTTATTTTAAAAAGGTAAACACGTGTGTCGCGTGTCTATGTGTGTGTCGGCTTGTATGTCAACGAACTCTATCTAGACAACCTACCCCAATACGAAAAATATAGGCACATCCGAGCAGGAGATTAGTGTAATAATTTTCGGCCATTTTGTTTTCGTACGACTTTCACAAAACGATGACGTACACGCATTACGGATTTACGTAACTGTTTTTAGGTAAATGACTAATTTCATTATAATTTTTAGTACCTGAAAACGATCCTACGACATCGCCGTGTGTCTAATCTATACTATATTATAATGAGGTAAAGTTTGTGAGTTTGTGACGCTGTGAATTGTGACGTTATAGGGGGTAATCTCAGGAACTACTGGTCCGATTTAAAAAGTTCTTTCATTGTTATATAGCTCATTTATCGAGGATGGTTATAGGCTATATATCATCACACTAAGACCAATAGGGGCGGACTACCAGTGAATAATGTTTCAAAATTGTTTTTTTTTTTTTTCATCTTGAGAGCTTTCGCTGCATATTATTAGCCCAAATTAACTATGTCAACGCGAATGAAGTCGCGGGCAGAGGCTAGTTTCTTAAAACTTCAAAGGCTATTTATTTTATACTGACAGTGCACGCGTTTTTTTTCCGCGTCCAACCTCATGCAAGAAATAGTGATTTATAAAATCATCTGACTGTATTAAGTCAATTTACTTATCTACTCTTTTCTCTAGAACTAAGTCGCACCGTCATTAAAATGACAATAATTTTTGATTGATTAAACCAATATTAATGAAACCAAGATTAAATGTTACTCGAGGATATGCTTTATCAATATCTTGATGAGGTTTTATCGTGAACACAGCAGTTAGCAATAACGTGTGTTCAAACAAAAAGACAATCATACATTTGGAAAAATGATTGAAATGTATTTTATTTTTCCCAGATAACTGCAATTTTTTTTCATAAAAGCCTAAAAAGTACAGACCCATTAGATTTACGTTCTTATTATGTGCATAAATTTAAACGCTGTTAATTATTTTAGCAAAATCAATGAACTTTTTAGCAAAAAAATGAAACATTACAGATATACTCAATCAAATTTATTATTATACATAGGGGCTAATTATTAATGTATTACGCTATTATGTTATCTCTACTAATATTATACAAAGAGGTAAAGTTTGTGAGTTTGTGACGTTGTGAATTTGTGACGTTGTAGCGGGTAATCTCAGGAACTACTGGTCCGATTTGAATAATTATTTCAATGTTATATAGCTCATTTATCGAGTATGGTTATAGGTTATATATTATCACGCTAAGACTAATAGGAGCAGAGCACCAATGAAGAATGTTTAAAAATCAGGGTTTTTTTTCGTTTTGAGAGCTTCCGCTGCGTGTTAACGTTAGCCTAAAGTATCTATTCCAAGCGAACGAAGTCGCGGGCAGGGGCTAGTTTTATAATAATCGTATTTAACCGTTACTAATTATTCTGCTATTGAGTAATTAGCAGTTTTCCATCGTAATGCAATTCGTAATGGACAATAATTAAATTAATATTGGTTTTTCGTATCGAGAATTTAAGTATGAGTAACATCAAGTTTTCTCTCTTCCACGTTTACACCTTTTGCTATCTTTGCCCTTATCAGTAATAATAACGAAAAATAGAAAATGAATACCAAAATAATAGTATTTAATAATCTATGTTCTGTACGTATAAATAATTCAATACAGTTATTACATTAAATTATAGTTGATACAGTAATTACCACATCAAGTTATGATCTATTTTCTGAAAAACAACTTCTTTGAATTTTCTTCGGAACCTAAAAATTTTATTTTATATTTCGGGACGTTTGAGTTTTCACTGCCTACAAGAGTGGGATATTCATGTACATTTATTTTTATAAAGTTATTTTAAATGTCCGCATTATTCGCTCGATCGTTCACATGTTTTACTCAACCGTAGGCGTTCATACATTCGATTCATGGTAGGCGGGTTTATCAGTTGCGACTCCCAATATACTGTTACACTTATCAATTAAAGACATTTTAGTCAATTAAAACTCATAAACTAAACTTATGAAATTTAAAACTCAACCACCAGTTAGAAAAAAAACACAATCATCGAAAAGAGCCTGGGGGTAATTTAATCTAGTTTATTCTTTCTATTACAATTACCTACTATACAAAAAGATAATTTTGTCTAAGCGTACATGGTGGAGTGTCACTTCCAGAAATCATTACCATTTAATGAACAACCCACTCTGTATTTTTTTTTTCTAACAACTCTGCTTGACAATGTGCCTGAACTTATTATCGGGCAATTTGGCAATATGTTAACATGCCCATATCATATTATTTAATCGTATAGAAGCTAATACTACACACATCAAAAAAGTCTAAGCAACATGCGTGATATTACAAATTTTACCATTTATATTTATTAATTTTATAAGTATTTACTCAAACAAAGTGCGTAGGTAAGTAAACTTTTTTGTTATTGATGACATACTGGCTGGTTGTAAAAAAAATTTGATTATGTTTTGTTTTTTCATAAAATTCAAATGACTGCGAATTTGTTTGAATTTAAGTGCGTTTTAATTGCTACGTTTTGGAGTTTTTGGCGGGATTTTAGTCTGTCATGTAGTGGATTTTATATTTTATTCATAATCTTGTGTTATTTGACTATATATTGTGTAAATTTGGTGGTGTTTTACGTAATATAGTTAGTTTATTATGCATAGGTGAAGTGAATGGAAAATAATAACACGGAGCATGAAATTCTGAGATGCCACAAAAACTCCCTGGAAGGTTCTAGCAAGGGATCCACCATCTTGTTAGAATATGGTTTCACACATGCTTAATATTGGAATGATCACACGAAATTTGTGATATTATTGACTACGTGACAATGGCAGTAATAATCGGAAAGATTGATTGCCAAAATTAAAGTTAAAAAAAAACTGCTACGTTTAGTCTTGATTTTATAATTTTACCAACCATTTAAATAAAGTTAGCGACAAAATTGAGTTGTTAGATATTCTTTACGTCATGAAGCGACGTCATTTGATGGCAGATGAAATGCAAAGAGCTGTAGGGATGTTGCAATCGGGAAGTAATCAATCTCAGGTATCTCGACATTTTGGCATTCATAGAAGTGTTACTTGTCGTCTTTGGCAGCGCTACAATAATACAGGAGAACCCGCTGAACAGCATCCAGGCCGTAAAAGGAATACAACCACTCGGCAAGATCGGTACATAAAACTGACTGCAAGACGCCAGCCGATGCTAACTGCTCGAGAGATAAGTTTGAGGCTACAAATTTCAAATGGTGTTGATGTAAGTCCTCAAACTGTACGAAATCGACTGCATGAGTGCGGCCTAAGAGCTCGACGCCCAATCACGGGAATCGCGCTCATCGATATGAATGGTGTAGAGAACGCATAACATGGACCCAGGCACAATGGGATAAAATTATGTTTTCCGATGAGTCGCGATTCGGGTTTAAGCCTGATACAAGAAGGGTGCGAGTGTATCGTCGGCCCGGAAATACTGAAAGGCTCAGGTGCGTTCAGGAATTTCATCCATACAGCGGCTCAACAGTTATGTTATGGGCGGGTATTATGAAGAACAGGCGAACTGAGCTCGTTTTTGTAAATGGAAATATGAATGCTGAAAATTACATTGAGGATATTCTCAGCGAATATCAACAATGTAAATTCTCTCTCTTCGGCGAATCAGTGAATACTTTGCAACGGAGAACATCCGGGTATTGCCCTGGCCTGCACAATTGCCAGATCTCAAACCCATCGAGCACGCATGGGACATGCTCCAGAGACGTGTTTTGAAGGACTTGGACGGAGCAACAACAACCCAGCAGCTGAAGGATTTGCTACAATTCCATTGGGAGCGAATACCGCAAGATGACATAAACAGTCTCATTAATTCAATGAATAATTGTTGCCGACAAGTTCTGAATAGCAGAGGAGACCATACTTTGTATTAAATTGTTCTATTCTTTCACAATAAATACATTTTCTTTAGAAATTTCATTTTGTAAAAAAAGTTTAGGTTCTTATGTATCTTAGTTTCTACAGTATATTCTAATATTGTTCATTTCTGTTATTAAAAGAACTTATAAAGACAACAGCTGTTATTTTTACATCATAGGACCCTAAAGATATTATTTTAAAAATAAAATACAACGTTATAATGTGAGGAACCATCCTAAAATTTAAATTAGTACATGTTGCTTAGACTTTTTTGATGAGTGTATAACGGTCAAAATGGCGTCGCAAATAACTCATATTCTTTTATAGTATGTTGAAAACAAAAATGGTTATTATGTGTTATCCCTAGTAAATAGACATATTCTATTGATGACTATTCCGTAGGCATTTCTAAGATGTACAACATCGTAATATATTATTTAGATAATTTTTTTATATCTAACCCAGCGTTAGGTATTTAAGTGCCTACTGCATAAAGACGTAATACGTACGTGTTATAAAGAAAACCCTTTCGGCGGAAATCTTCTCATCGATAGTAAAAGCGCTATCAAAATCCATTAAGTAGTTTTGAAGAACTAAGGAAACAGGTTTTCTAATATTGATTGACTATTGATAATTTTACCTATTACATGTTACACCATATTTACGTTGAAATAGTTTATCATGTAGCATAGTGGATTATTAATGTATCTGATAATTATCGAAAGATATTTGCAACACTGTATGCGAGATAAATTCAAGTCAACTATGAACTCCGTTACTCTTTAGTGTTGCACAACTATCATTGCGTCTCGTTACAACAGGATGTTATACTGTTTTGATATGTATACTCTAACTTCCTAGTTATTAGTTAATCACATAATTGTAATGACGTTTTAAAATATACATATAAATATATATGTATACAACGGTCCGTGTAAACGATTACCGTGGCATAGAAAGTTAATAGTGAACTCTGGGCAATTTGACGTGCGTAATACAGAAGTGTTTTAGAGCGCGTGTGCGTTGTCTCTTTTCAACACGCGTCATTTGACCTCGGGGAAAAGCGAGATAACTCTTATTATGCTAGTTTTTGGCGGGACCTTAACCGTTCATGTAGTAAATTTTATATTTTATTATCATCTTGTGATATTTAACTCTATATTCTGTAATATTGATGGTGTTCTACGTAATAGTAATATTTACTGTATTTCACTTTTTTTTAATATATAGAAGTTTCTTTGCATGAACCCCTCCCCTAAGTGAAGGCGAAGGCCTCCTCTAAAGAATTCCAAGTATCTTGAGCTATTTGCGGCCAGCAGGTACCAGCTACTTTTATCAACTCTTCAGACCATTTCGTGTGAGGTCTTTCTTTGAGACGTTTGCCGATTGGGCCTTTCCACGTTGTTACCCTGCTGGTCCATCTCTCGTCCTTTAGCCTCGCTACGTGCTCAGCCCACTTCCATTTTATTTTCTTAGCGTAAGTTCTAGGTAATATAGTTTGGTTATTGTGTACACGTGAAATGGATGGTAAATAATACCATGGAGCATACAAAAACTCCCTGGAAAGTTCTAACAAGACGGCCATCGTCCTATTAGAAACGATCACAAGGAAATTATATAATTACCTAGTTGACAATGGCAGTAATGATCTGGTATAAGATTGGTTACCAAAAAAAAAAAGAATAAAATTCTTATTATAATGTAATCCTTATATTAAATTACTTGAAATAATATCTATAGTTAATTGACGAAGGATATTGTTATAGCTTAAAGTCACTTTCCCTTTGTATAATTCAGTATTTTTTATCAGATTCAGTTCCATGTGGTGAATTTGAAAAATAATCTAATCGATACGTGATGCAGGGACTACAATTGAACAGTGAACATGCACCTTTTCCAGGGGTAGTATTCGCAAATTCTTGAGTTGCGTATTCTTCTTCTCTCACAAATTGTAAAAGGGTAGATCTCGAGTCAAATCATTTACAATAAAATGACATTATCCCTAATTAGTTCTAGCATTAACTTGAGACTTATTTATAGAGTCTAATCTGTAATTTTCGATAACAAACGTATTCAGAAATACACAAGAATAAAGGCATAAAATTTCAAACTGATTATAGACTGTGTAACCTTTTTTTTACGTGGGGAAATCCCTTATGGATACCCACCTTCCCGGGGGAGAGGATGGGTTATGTCCGACTCACACGGACTAAAATTCGACGGTGTACCGACAGACCATAATATTGGGGCGGCAATGGATCGTGATCCGCTATTCCCCTTGAATAGCCGCCCCAACGGTCCACCCGGCGGAAGGTTGCCGCCGGGCTCCTACCTATAGAGAGGCAGCTGGCGTGTACGCAGTACCCCCCTCGTCCGCCGGACCTGTGCAATGAGGGGATGAGCACCCGACTACATCCCCTCAGGTCCGGCTACGGTGGCAGGAGGAGTTGGGCAAAGCGCCGCCTCCTCTTGCCGGTCCTCCGTTGGCGAAGATGGCCACTGAGGGGGTCCGCCGCCTCCTTTTGTGAGATGACTTCCTAACCTCATCTGATTTTATGTGGTCTAAAATGATAGTATACTATATCTGGAAAAATCTGACTTTGAAATGGAATCGCTATAGAAACACACCTATAGAAACTTGATGATAGATTTTTACCTAGACGGTGGTAGCTTACCAGCTATTAAAGATATTTACCACCATGCCATGTATCATGGAAATCTTACGTTCCTTGTAATATTCAGTGGAAAATGGACAACACTAGTAACAAGATGGAAAAACCTATGGAGAAAAATCAATGGACAGACTCCAGGACCGCTAGTTGACGATTTATGGAAAGTAGTTTAGGAAGAATTATTGAATGAGAGAAAGAGTCGAATGGAGATATTCGAAAGAGAGAAATGAACTCGAGGATTTAATTAGGGTTTATTATTTATGGCATCTGCATAATCACTATCCTCAACTTGCCTAACTCTCAACGTGTTCTTATTCAAAAGCTAATTACCGTGCTACATCATCGTATTTACCCATAATTAAAAAAAAAAACCTGGTCCAAGCGGGCAACGCCACGAGGAACACTTAATAGAAGTAGTAGGTAGCGCTTCGATTCCGCTATGTTCTTACAACCGGTCTGGTTGCTAGGCGAAATAAACTGTGGCCCACTACAAAGTACAGTGACGTACATCAATCTTTATGCTTATTTTTTTACTATTTAGTAAAAACACAAATTGTGATTGGCACGTGAAATTCTGTAATTCACAAAAAAATATAAATTACCGCTGGGGATGACCATAAATTACGTGTGGCATTTTTAAGGATTTTTGACAATGACCTGGAGAGATGTCCTGAGATTGTCTTCCCCTCCCCTAACCACACGTGAGAACTTTGAAAATTTGTATTTTCGCTACAAAAACGTCAGATTTATTAAAAAAAAAAAAAACACAATTTGCATTAATTATTTTTATTAAAACTAGTAAACATTAATATTTGTGATAATTTAGATCGTAATCTGAAATCACGGCGATAACATTAAATACTTCAATGGAATATATAGAAGAATTGAGAGAATTAGAGTTCGGTATATTTTAGTCTAAAAACGTATTCTTTTAATTAAATCTGATTCTCTGATCTGATCATTTTTCCTTTTATCCGAAAAAAAATTAATGATATTTGCCATAAGACACTCTCTTCCCCACGTGAGAATTGGCTTGACCTCCCCCTAATTCCTCGACATAATTAATAGACAACCCCTTTTCGGATTCGCGGGTAGATACTAATGTAAGTGTATCGAACTTACAAAGACCAAAAAGACAAAAAATACCAATAGTCGATTCCACAAACGAAAACTTTGATGTCAAGTAAATCAATGTAACGGAAACAAATTTCGAAAAGTATTTTCATTGCAGATAACTTTTTACTTGTGACCACGAGACACCCAGTTCATGCTCTGCCTTTATAGCATAGCCAGCATTAGCTGTTTCGTTAGTTCAACATATTGTTTGTGGAAGGATGACAGTTAACGGTTTCCCTTGACTGTCTTATCTCCTATTGAGAATCAAACCTCAACCTGTTAGTATATTCCAGCAGCTGAACTGGTGAGCCGGTACCGCTCTATGCTTCCGTGTTTACCATCTTAGACCACATAGTTATTTAACATTAGATATCAGACTAGATTGTGATCAAACACAAAAACATATTTACACTTAATATTGTAAGGTTCGAGGGTTTCTTTGTTTGGTTGAACGCGCTAATCTCGGGAACTATTTCGATCCAATTTGTTTTTTTTTTCTCGAACTGATTACGCTATTGGCCTTAATTTTGCCTTTACAATTTTGCCTTTATTTAGCCTTTACAGCTTCACCGGACTACTAAGGCGAGCGCTTAAGGCACTCAGCCGATTTTATATTGGCAACCAGCTCAAGGGTACACGGCACACCTCGGCTTGGCTGTTGCCCGTTAGATGCAATATCGCGACCTATCTTAGCTAACCTAATTAACTATTCATATATGTTTGAGTTGTTGAAACGTATATGTGTACCAAGCATATACGCCTCAACAACTCCTCCATACATTTTTTATCGGAAAATTGAGAGTCTTTTCAGTTTGATAAGGGAAAAAGTAAATCCTTCCACCAAAATGTGTAGCGTGTAGGCGTGCACGTGTGTGGGGGTGATCGTGTAGTGTTGTAGCAGTGATGTATATTGGTGTGTCACCGTATCGCGCAAGCAACGCACTCAAAGGCTCCCTACCGAGGGATCGAACCTAGGCTTGAACCGTTCGCTGACGTGATATCATCAGGAGGGTCGGTAAAAATATGTCGCGGACGTCTTCTATATCGCCCAGCGTTGGGTACGGGTTCGTAGTTTGCGGCGGATACCACTAACGGACTGGGATGATTCGCGGCTCGCTCGAAATAACTACTCGTAAGTGATTTTATATACGCCCAGATGGACGGCATCTCCAGGTCCCTGTGGAGATCCGCCTTCCGGACGTACCAAGGAGCACCGGTGATTTACGCAGAACCTGGGTCTGCAGAATCCGAAGCTTTTCAAAATTATTCGCGTGAGCGAAGACCGGACAGCTATACGTCATTATCGGACGGATGCAAGTCTTATATATTGTGAGCTTATGTCTGAGAGACAGTTTGCTCTTCTGACAAAGTAAATAATGGAGGCGACCCAAGACCATTGCGGCTTTGTTTCGCACTCTCTTAATATAAGAATCGAATGTTGCATGTCTGTCTAGTGTAACGCCGAGATACTTGACCTCGGTGGTACAAGGTATCTCGGTTTTGTATAGCCTTATGGGCTTTAAATTATTATCGCGAGTCCTAGGATCGAAGAGTATCGCGGCACTCTTTTTGGGGTTGATAGCTATAAGCCATCGAAGAAACCAATCACCGAGTGTGCTAACGACTTCTTCCATGCGATTCCTGAGGTGATCCGGCCGCCAGACATAGGCGTAGATGACTGTATCATCAGCATAACAACCTACCTCGACTCCCAGGAGCTTAGGTAGGTCGCTGATGAACGGGCTGAAGAGGGTGGGCGCGAGTATTGAGCCTTGTGACACACCTGAGCGTATCGGACGGGCCGATGAAAGTTCGCCGTCTACTCTAAAACGGAAGGTTCTATCGGAGAGATAATCACGGATGATGTGAACTAACCTATCGGGTATACCGGCTTGACTCAGCTTGTATACGAGCCCTTGTTGCCAGACCTTGTCGAAGGCCTTTGCGACATCGAAAAAGACTGCTATTGTACGTTTCAGATTAGTGTTTTTCATTCAGTGTTCCGGATTCGGATGCGGATCTTTATTGAAATTAGAAAAAATATACTCCGTGAGGCGGAGTACTTAATCTGTGCAAGAATGTTTGGCGCGAAATCCAAACTGCTCAGGCGGTATTAAATTACGGTCGGTAATCGTAACCTGGAAACGGTTCAGAAGGAGCCTCTCGTAAAGTTTCTCTAAGGTATCTAACAAACTGATGGGGCGATAGCTATCGAGAAGCGTAGCTTTCTTGCCAGGCTTGTGAATTCCTATCACTACGGCCTTCTTCCAGACGGCTGGAAAATGACCCTGGGACATGGCCGCATTAAAGATGCAGACCAACAGAGCTATGATGCGGTCAGGAAGGAGCTTCAAAACCTCGTTCCTGATCCCATAGGGACTTGGGGACTTCCTAGGCTTGAGAAGCTTGATGGCGACCGAAACTACATCAAATGTGATCGAGGTTAGGGTATCCACCGGAGGAAACGCGAGTGCATGCTCTACGGCTGAATCTATTGACTCGATATTGGAAGGGTCAGTGTTATTAGTGTTTGGCGAACACTGTTTCTTTAAACTTGCGGCGAGACATTCTGCTTTGTCAGTGTTATCGAACGCGGGAGGCAACCCGGGGCCTCTATCGAGAGGGGGCATTGGAATGACCGTATCGGACTTAAACTTTCGCTTGAGAGTCCAGAATGACAGGTGAGACGGCTGGAGATCCTCCAGAAACCTGTCACACCTGTCACTCCGGATTTCAGAAATACGAGACTTGACTGCTTTACGCAAGAAACGTAAACGTTCGCGGTTTTCTGCGGTCGGGTATGCGTCGTGAGCACGAGCCGCGGCATTCTTTTCCGTGATCAATGCTCTCATGTCGTCAGGGAGTATAAAACGGCGTTCGTTCGCCGCTTGTAAATCTTTCGAGGTCTCCCTGACGGCGGTCTGGAGATAATCAACCAAATCCGATTTGAAAAATTTCTTCAGTCTTAGATAGCTCAAATATCGAGAGAGCTTATAGGGTATAATGCTAAGATACAACACGCTAAGACCAATAGGAACGGAGCACCAATGAAGAATATTTCAAAAAATTTCTTTTTCTTTTGAGAGCTACCGTTGCGTGTTAGCCCAAAGTGACTATTCCACGCGGACGAAGTCGCGAGCAGAATCTAGTAAGGTATAAAAAGGACCGACTAAAAAAAAACTCACATATGTAAATATATGAAAATACAATACGACTTTTGCATAAACCAGTATGCAAGCCAGTAAATATTAGAAAGCGAATGTGGCGCCAGGCGTGTCGCGGCGGTACAGAGCGGGGGACGGGGGGCGCTTCCACTTTTCAATATAATTACACAGATCGAAGCAACTACTAATATTTGAAAGTTGTTTGTCAGTTTGTGTACCCGTTTGAACGTTCAGCGTTAAGCTGTATCCGCCGTGGGGCAAGCAGGAAACCTAAAGACAACACTTCTCACATATGAGCTCATATGAGTGTATAATAAGTTAAATATAGGGTTTGAAAAAAGAGTATATTAATTCTCATGCTTTTTAAAAATTGCTTTAGTGGCCAGGTATTCCGAAGGATGTTATAATTTACCAAAAAGATTTGTTAGGGTAAAGAAAAGTTTGTAAACACATAAATCGAAATAGGTTTTGTAAACCTTATTGATTTTTAGTTATACATTTATATTATTTAACTCTGTTTTGTTTTATAATTTTGGTATCATTTTGTACAATATAGGTAACTTATTGTATACAAGCGAAATGAACTAAACACAATTTTATTGGCGCAAAACCATGCAAAATTCTACAAAAAATGCCATTATTTTGTTTGAGGTTGGAATATTAGACAAACGTTCTATCTATGTAACACTGACAAAATAAAGAAAAAACACACACACACACACACAAAAAAAAAACCATTTACTAATTATCATGTTACTATATGATAAAAAAAAAAACTTTTACTAAATTTCACATTGATTTAATCTAGCATCTTTTATTCACTTCCAATCAGTCGTAAAATAAACATTTCTAAATTCACATAAACGTGTTTTTAACTTATAACGTCGAAGGGCTGTACTGATAGTAAGAGATATCATTCCGGCATCTCACACGAAATATATCGTCAAATCTATTTTCAAACGAGAGCAAGCAGACGCTTCAGTTGTAAATCTTATTTTATTTTTTATTCAAAGGCTATTATTTGGTCACCACGATGGTTAATTAAACAACTGTGAACACGTATATGGTAGTTAATTAATATAATGAATATTGCACATTTTTGTATCTCAGCATCGAACATTATGCATTATCTAACATTTTGGCAACTAACCTTTTACGAGATTATTACTGCTATTTTTGAATAAGTAACGATATTACCAGTTTCTTGCGATCATTTCAATGAACTAACAAGATGGTGGCCCTCTTGTTTGAACTTTCCAGGGAGTTTTTGTATCCAAGTCTGAATTCATGCTTCGTGGTATTATTTCGCATCCACTTGATTTGTGTGCAATAACCAAATTATATTACGTAGAACACCGCGAATATTGCAAAACAAAGAGATTCAATTATATAGTCGAGTAAATAATGAAATTTCTGTGAAATATTATCTGATTTTTGTATTCTACGTGCTTGAAGACATTAAACAAGACAAATAGTACCCTTTTCGACTGTTCTTAATAAACAATACTTGTAATTTATTGAAGTATATGTCCCAATTTATAAACTGAATAATTTATTTTAGAAATCAATTAACAATGCTACAGTTGACATTTGGCTACTGGGAGTGGATAACATATTTACGTAGAACCTGTAAATGGTTATATATTTATGTTCATTATATTAATCAAGTAACTAAAACCCGCAATTTTGCGCTCCCCTACCCATGTGCAATACACACCCCTTTCAGCAAGAAAGCACAAAACTTAGTTTATTAAAGGTCTAATAATTCTTAATAAATAAGGTCTAATAACGACACATCTCTACCATTTTATTTATCTAGGGCTAGCGGACACAGCGGACGTTGTCCCGCCCTGATAATAAAAACTCTGGAGAAATGGTATACTCGAATCATCCTCATGAATCGCTTAATCTACTGGTGAAAATCGCATGAAAATTAATTCAGTAGTCTTTGAGTTTATCGCGAACAGACATATGGACGTAGGAGAGGCATTGGCGGATTTGCATTCTTGGCCGCCCTACGACCCCGGCCATGTAGTAAATACCAGCCACCCCTTCTTCAGCACCCATCATATTGATTACATGATGCATTTACTTTTTTGCCAACTTTTTTATACGATGCGGTGCATTGCGGCCCACCATAATGTACGCGAGCCTTTAGAATAATTACGTACGTTGAGTAATTTCTTGTTATCATCAGGGATTTTATTTTCACGATTGGCCGCTCCTAATATATGACCACCCTAGGCCCAGGCCTCCTGGGCTTTATTTTATAATGTGTAGCGATAAAAAAGTGTCATTTGAAATGAAGAAGATAAATGCTATTTACTTAACCTCTAGATCAGAGTTGAATCACAATTAAAATCCCTCCCCGTTACTGAAGTCGTGAAGATATATAACAGTCGAAAGAATGTTCTGGAAGCTCGCGACTCGTACGAGCCGCCTCGGATTCAAACTGGTTCGCCAATGAACACGAACCACTCTGTGTAACTGTAAAAAAGTTAACAACAACCGTTTGAATTACAACTACATGTTAAAGGGTTCTTTTGTTAACACGTATTAAGGTTACAAGTTCGAATCCCTGTGTTCAGTGAGAAATATTTCAACTACTACATACACAAAGTATTTCCACATTTCTGAGAGTATAATCGTTTTAGGAATAGATTACTATTTAATATTTTTTATTTTAGCTTTGGGTCTTATAGCGTCATGTAGAGGCTATTATATTTTACTAGCTTCTACCCGCGAATTCGTCCACGTGGAATAGTTACTTTGGGCTAACGCATACTTTAACTCGCGGCTTTGTTTACGCAGAAAGTGAAAATATTATTAAATAATTCGTACGTTAAGGAGCTGTTTTAGGTATCTACATCACGCTTATGTTAGTGAGTGTGAAACATTTTTTTTTCTCGAACTGACTATGCTATTGACCTAGCAATATCTTAACAGCTTCACCGGACTACGTGAAACATTAAAACGTTAAGTAAAAGTCAGGGGAAGCTCTCCAAAGGGAAAAAACTCCGATCTTGAAACATTCTTCATTGATGCTCGGCTCCTGATGGTCTAAGCTTGTATATATATCGCCTTCCTCGACATATGAGCTATCCAACACTAAAAGAATTTTTCAAATCAAACCAATAGTTCCTAAGATTTAGGAGTTCAACCAAACAAACTCTACAGCTTTATAATATTAGTATAGATTCATAATCTTGTGTTATTTGGCTCTATATTTTGTAATATACTTTGACATTTTACGTAATATAGTTCGGTTATTGTGCACAATTGGATAGAAAATAATATCACGGAACATGAATTCTGAGATATCAAAAAAACTGCCCTAGAAAGTTCTAAAAAAGAAGCCACCATCTTCTTAGAACATTAAAATTATCACGAGTAACTTATAATATTGTATTCGATAATGACAATGATAATCTAGAAGATTAGTTGCCAAAACAAATATTAATTTTAAGTTCTCTCTAAATGAATAAGAATTATATTTGTAACAGAAAACTGCAATGAAATTAAATTGGCGAACGTATATAGCAACAGAATATAATGATCATTAATTCAGAACATCAAAATTTACCTACTTATGTCCCATTAACAAAATTTAAATGATCATCTGGTCGCTATAAATTAGGAAAAAAAAAAACAAATTGCATTCACGCAACATCGGCCGGCATCGGCAATCCTCGGTTACGCTCGGGACGGGTCATCGATCCGACCTAGATCTGGAACCTATGAAGCGCTACAAACAAAATGTACAGTACTGTAAAATTATGTGACACATTCAACTATATCATCAATTGAGATAGTATAAAATTAATTTGATTTCATTACAGTATTATTACGTTTGTCTGAATCATAAATTTTTCGCCAATAAAATGAACAGGGTGTTTATTTACTACAAAAATACTCATTTCGAATAAGGTAACTTTCGAAGTCCAAAATCGATTTATTATAGATTTTTGCGTACATGAAGAAAGTGCGTCGTGTCATTAAGCTGATTCGTGTACAACATTAATGTAAAACATTGAGATGTAGCTTTACTAAATACTTATATTCTATGATCTCTTTATCTCAATATATTTTATTATTATTTTCATAATCTGTAGTAATAATAATGATACAATAACGTTTATTCATCAACCTTCATACAAAATCACCGACATAATACTTAAACTAGGCTATCCTGTGTCTCAGTAGACAGATTATATCCTTGATAATGAAATCATTAAACATCCGCAGTGAACATATTAGTTTGAAATACTTTATACAAAACTAGAACCATGTTACCAGCAATCTACATACTCTAAAATGAGGTTGAATTGAAACCTAACATACTGTTCTTAACATACCTACGCGCAAGAGTTGCGCTCGCGCAGAGTAGCTTGTTGCTAAGCGTGTTTTATGGTTTTATTTCTTCTTTTCGGCAGATCGTTGCGTGCACGGCACAGTTTGTTGGTAATTAAAAGATATTAGTGTATCTGTGAGCGATTCGGGAGCTCGTAATCGAATAGGGAACTGGTTAGATAAATACAGACGCGTTGAAAGATCATTTACAAGTTTAAAAATTAGATCAATTGTTTTCTTCAATAGTAACGCATCCTGTTCGATCTGTACAAGCAACAGATGGTAGGGAATTGTGCGCTTGCGGATCTTATAATGGGAAAGGGGAATATCTTTATCATATTCTATAGTTTATTCACGATATTATGTTTTCACTGAAAATCATTGCCGAATTTCAATTGACGAAATTAAACGTTATGTACAAAGAGATTAACAATTTATCACAATTTCGTTTTACTAAGTTGCTTGAAATTTCTAATTACTATATCTATGACAAGATTCTTTGATAAAAGCATAGACAATATTAAGTCGAAAGCCAATAATTTTAAATTACATTTTCAAACGGTTTCTTTGATAGAATCTTAGTCTTTCATGTAGTAATTTTTTTTATTTTATTCAATTTTTTTTATTTTATTCAATTCATTTTAATCTTATGTTATTTGACTCTGTTCTTTTATAATATTGGTGGCGTTTTACGTAATATAGTTCGGATATTGCGCATAAGTGAAATGGATTGAAAATAATACTACAGGGCATGAATTTTGTCTCTGAAATGCCACAAAAACACCCTGGAGAGTTCTCATAATGGAGAGCACCATCTTGTTAGAACATTGAAATTATCGCAAGTCACGTGTATATTTATTGTCTACTAGACAATGGCTATAATAATCTGGACGATTTGCCGCCAAAAATAAAGTGATAAAAAAAGAAAACATTTTCACAAATATTTTTCTTTACATATCTCTCTGTCCGTGAATACGGGATAACTTGAAAAGCATTAAAGTTATTTATGTGATTCATTTTATAAAACACACGTCTAATCTCCAGTTAAGTTTGGATATATTTTTATAACATTATATTATATATGAACTAACCAATGAGATTAAGAGTAAATTGATTCAAAAGAAAATTAATATCAGTACATTTTGTTGCAATATTTTACTAAAATCACTAAATATTAACCAATATATAGCGGTAGACACTCGTATAGAATTGAAATTACTAAAAAAACGGCAGTATAATAAATTCATTTAGGTATTCAGTATAGATAGTAGGAGATCGTCATTTAGGTGTTCGAATCACAGTGAAAGCTTTTACATGTTTATTTAAATATATAAGCATTTACGGCGTCCACTTTGTTTCCATATTTATATAATAAATATTTTAAACAAAAAGCTGTGCATTCTACATAATAAATATTTATATATTAATTATATTATGTATAATTATGAATGAAAGAATGAATGAATTATATATGAAATCATTATGGAAAAAAAACACTAGCAATATTTTTTCTACATAAAAGTGAATGGTACCGCAGGCGCAACCATGTATTAATTAGTAGTAATATATAGTAATTTAATGTTATAAATTCAAATATAAGTTTGTCTGTTTGTTACATATTAGGGACTTAACTACTAAACCGATCATCATTATATTGTACATAGTTGTTGTTGAGAGGTGTAAAAAAGACCGAATTACTTTTCAGCCATTGAAAGTACTGTACATTAACTTGAACCAGATCATAGGTAAACACTAGAATTTTTATTTTTATTATTCTTGTATACAGTTGTTGTTGAGTAAGTATGTAAACTCTGATCTGAAGTTAAATAACGATATAGTATATAGTAAATACGTAAGAAGGAAGCCTCAACTGCCGCTGCATGGACACATATCGATGTAAGCAGTTGGCTATAGTTCAATTTGAGTGTGGTAGCCAGCCACGCGGGCATTAAGGGCTACCATCGTCAATATAAGCCTGTAAGGGCCATGCAAGGCCATAGGCCTCTTCCCGAAGAAATGTATGGGCATAATGACCACGCCAGCCCACAAGCTATTGGCGATTTCAAACTTTGAGAAATACACAATTCTATTTTTACCCACATAAGGTGGTATTATAACAACATATCTCAGGTTCAGGTTTCCTCACGATGTATTCCTTCCCCGTCAACGATAGTGTTACCAATTACAAATAGTGAATGTAGGCGAATTTTGACAAATTCGTTGATGCATGCCGGGGTTTGAACCTGCGTATATCGGATTGATATTCCACTCCACGACTAGACCAACCATCATTGGTTTAATAAGTTTTTTTCCCCACTAAAAACTCAAACAGCATCTGAACTTAAGTCGTTGAACCCAGAGGCTGATATTTCCAAATAAAAGCCAGGATCGTTTCTAATTTATTACGAATTAGCTATGCCCGCATGGTACTTAATGTAAAAAACAGTGATTAATAAAATCATTTAAACTGATTAAGTCCATTTCCTTGTCTACTTTTCTCTCGTACTTAAGTCGCGTCCTCATTAAAATTACAATAACTTTTGATAGAGTGAACCAATTTTAATGAACCTAAGACTGAATTGAGTATTTTAGCAGTAATGCGAGTTCATTCAAACTGACAGACAGAATTTTCTAAAATTATTGAAACGTATTTTGTTACTTATTCCTGCAACAAGTTTTTATACAAAAATCTAAAACGTACAGACACGCTAGATTTTTCGTTCTTATTATATTTATAGATATATTAGGCCGATAGTATAATAACATCGCGTTTTACAAACGATGTCCATTTTATGAAACAAAATGTCATAATAGCAGTGAGTTGTATATCAACGGCGTAGTCATTAGAGGCACGGCAGGCGGGGCGGCGGGCGGTGGGGCACCTAATCAAACACATAAATCCCATTAACAGCTATGTTATGAAATATTGTATAACACAATGCTATTTCTATTACACACTTTCATGTTTATTATCGTGCTGTTTTTTTTTTTTCGAAATGTCTACGTTATTGATCCAGCAAGGTCTTAACAGCTTCACCGGACTACTAAGGCGAGCGCTTAAGGCACTCAGCCGATTTTATTTTGGCAACCAGCTCAAGGGTGCACGGCCCACCTCGGCTTGGCTGTTGCCTGTTGCATGCAAAATCGCGACCTATCTTAGCTAACCTAGCTAACTATTCATATATGTATGAGTTGTTGGAACGTATACGTGTACCAAGCATACACGCCTCAACAACTCCTCCATATATTTATTATCGGAAAATGAAGAGTTTTTCAGTTCGATGAGGGAAAAAAGTAAAACCTTCCACTTTCATGTGTAAGCGTGTGGGTGTGCACGTGTGTGGGGGTGATCGTGTAGTGTTGTAGCGGTGATGTATATTTGTGTATCACCGTATCGCGCAAGCAACGCACTCAAGGGCTCCCTACCGAGGGATCGAACCTAGGCTTGAGCCACTGCCGTGGGAGGCCTAATCGGGTAACCCGCTATGTTTGACACTAGTAAGTGCACGCGACTTCGAAAATGAAAAAGCTTTTGTTGTTTCTATAGTGATATGTCGTTATGTTTGCCAAAATGGGTTAATACCGATTTTAATCGATTATATATGAGGATTAATGTTTGGAGTTAAAACTTCTTTAGACGCATTGTGCGATATTTTTGAGAGGAGATAAATTTATAATTTCGCATCATAACATGCTATGTAAGCATGACCGGGCATATTGGGCTTGCGCGGCTTTGGTTAGTCTAGCGACACGTAGTATAGGGGCCTGTGTACATGTAATATTTATATTTTGCAGCTTATCATACGCTTTAGTAAGTAATAGACTTTATAAACATGTATATAATTATTGCTCCAATTTCCAATAGATATGAATACCAGACTAATGTTAATAATTTCAATAAACAAGGTTTGAAATTGAAATTGAAATATTGTCAATCACACTATAATTAATATGAAAATTCAAATGAAAACGCATTATCACATTGTTTTGAGTCTTCACTTTAGTCGGCAGTCCTTATGACTGCCTCGACTTTTTTTCTTATATTTCCTGTTACTATATACCGAGAACGAAGTTCAAATTTTGTCGTTCGTAAGGTTTGTAGTTTTTTTTTTATGATCTTCATTTGTCACATGTACGAAACTGAAGCTTTCGAAAAATAACAAAAATTTTAGAAAGGGCTAAAATTAGATTTGGCGCATTTTGAAATGCAATGACACGATTGTCTTTAATTATTTTAAACACGTAAAATTCGTC
This sequence comes from Antheraea mylitta, assembly GCA_014332785.1. NCBI lineage: Eukaryota > Metazoa > Arthropoda > Insecta > Lepidoptera > Saturniidae > Antheraea > Antheraea mylitta. Next base: position 3,719,149 of record JACEII010000065.1, on the reverse strand, counting down.
TCAATACATG
>JACEII010000065.1:3683062-3715114 GCA_014332785.1 Antheraea mylitta | reverse complement strand
TATCTGGTAAGACGATAAACAAAGGGTATCAATATGAGGGTATCAATATAGCACCATGTAACTGATAGCCGCTACCCAGTCAAGTACTACTGTACTTTAGACTACTACGCTCGGTTATAGGATTTATACCGGTTGATTCTTAACATGACACAACTAAGCATGTTTTTATTACGGATTTTACATCTAATGCACAATTGCTTTGCGTTATCTGTCATGATATAATTATTAAATCAACGTAGGCAAGACAAAATGTAAACGTCTGGGATGCGAATATTTACCTATTAAAACATTAAGTCAAAACTGTTGAAAATCATTTACGGTCTGCGAAGGTGCTTATGAAGACTCTACCACCGATGCGGACCAAAAACTTGACCCGAAAAGAACCGGCAAGAAACTGGGGTTGGGCTTATTATATATGTCGCGGTTGACAGGACGTTGAACGTTGGACATGGTTATGAAAATATAACGTCAATCACAGATGGTATCCTCCTTGTCATTTAATAGATCAGTCACTCAAGACGAATCAAGTATTAGTGTTCGCTACGCCTTTTATAGGTTTGCCTCATATTAGAGGGTAGCGCGTAATGTTTATGTCAGTTCCAATACTTTCTGACGGTAGAACGGGCCGGCATATATATATATTTATAAGAAAGCATTTTAGTCACAAACATTTTAAACGGATCAATAGAGAAGGTTGACATTTCTAGAGATCATTATCTTTTACGTAATGATTCATTGTAACTCGTCAAGTGTGTTTTCACTCGTAAAGGCTATGTATTTTAAGGTGAGTTAATATGTGAACGATGGTGATATCTGGAAAAGACGCCTCTCTCTGTGCATCCACCTAAACGAATGTAACAATATATGTATGTAAATATATATATTTGTAAGAATATGTATGATGAAAAGATAAACCAGATCGAGTTTCTTATCGGTACTTGTCGATGACTGTGTTGTTTTCCGAATCGGTGGTAGTTTTTACAATCATAAACGTATTCTCAGGGCCTAAATTGAATAAAACATAGCCTATCGTTTGTAAAACCAGCTTGACATGGTTCTTGAACTTACTATCCGGCATATCGGTAATATATTTTGGGAATTTTTTATAGAATCTAAAACTATTATTTAGCAAACTGGTACTGATCCTACTGGGACTGACAAATAGAATAAGATGTAACCTAAATCAAATTTTTTCCGAACCTCGGCTTGGGTTTTCATCCGACTCTCGCACTCTTGAACTTGTTGCTAAGCCGTGAAATGCCTTAAGTGTTCGTCTTAGTAACCTGGTGAAACTGTGAAATGTCAAATTTCTTCGCGTCTTCCTCAAAGTTAGGGCAACTGATATTCAACTGTAAAAATGTAGAATAAAAATTATTGCCAATACTTGGACCGCATCTCGAGAATTCCGTACGAATATTATAATTATAGTGTAATACGCGACCCGAAAAATTTAAAGTGCTTTTTTAAATTAGAGCGCATTAACAACAAGCACGACCACACTGTATGAGTATTAAACGAGATGGATATAATACCATTGCAATTACTTAGACGAATAGCTCACATTAGAAATCTAGGTTTATTCGCTCATTCCACTTGGAATTTTATTTTCTCGTCTGCGTATTGGAGTTCTCTTTGTGATTCAGAGGTATCGCATTTTATTCGTACACGTGGTATATATACGTCGACTGCATTCTTTGTATACAATATTTTTAGAAGACACTAGATTTGCCCGCAGCTTAGGACGTGCTGACAATGTTGTAATTTCTTAATATTATTATTTTGATTTTGAATTGGTAATAAACGGTGAAGTTATATTAAAGAGAATCAATATGCCGTAGTCCGGTGAAGTTGTTAAAGCCTTACTAGGCCAATAGTGTAATCAGTTCGAAAAAAAAAGAATCAATATGTGAACGATAGTGATGTCTCAAATCGACTCCTCTTTGTGTACCCACTAAAATGATTGTTACCTGAAATGTAATTTAAATATGTGTATGTTCATAAGATAAACCTGGGAGAGTTTCTTTCCGGTTCTTCTCGATGACTGGGTTATTTAACCGAAATTGTGATTTGAAGTTCATAAGCGCCTTCTTCAGGTCTAAATTGAATAAAGTATTTCTGATTTAAAATGGATGTAGCTTAAATAATTTCAGTGTTCAGATATCCATGTATATATACCAATTTTCTCAGAGATCGGTCAAATAGCATAGAAGTTAAAACGTTGATACTTCAACCTAGTGACGAGATATAGCAAAACGAATAAGTTGTTAGTGAGTATTACGGCATTCTATCATCAACATCACAACTGCAATTAAAATATCCCACTGCAAGGCCTCTTTCCGAATGAAAGTATGGGTTTACCACGGCAACCCACTGTTCTATATTTTCCCACTGTAGGGACACACTTGCATATCTATAGAGTGCACGCTATACCACACCTAAACCCACATATGATGATATAACATAAAACAACATTGAAAATTTCTCAGGTTCAGGTTTCCTACCGATGTTTTACTTAATCGTCAGCCGATAGTGTTACCAATTCAGCTTATCAAATTTATGCAAATTGTGAAAATTCGCCAGTACGAAACGGAATTCGACTCTGTGGACATCGAATTGGCATTCCGCCGGTCACACTAATCGATCATCGCGACTTTTTGATATATCACGCAAACCTCGAGCAGTCATACAAGTGATAAGAGATCCCAAGTTAAAGCAATGTGAACGATATAAACTTGAATATGTTATTTAAGTGGTTTTCATAGTATCGATTCCCTTTGAGTAATCTTAATATATAAAAATCAAGTGTCATGATGTTTGACCACAATAAACTCCAAAACTACTCAACCGATTTTTACGAAACGTTTGTATTTTTGTATAATTTGGCCCAACTTGAGAAATAGGATAATTTTTGTTTCGATTAAACGTGAATAAATGATAGTCAATGTTGATTATTGTTATTAATTTAAGTAGGTGGTAGTGCCCTGCTGAAGCTATTTTTGGTTTCAGCATGAATGGGTCGGCTCCTTCGGGATAGTACCACCCCTCTCACAGATAACCGACGTGAAATAACAGTGCTTGTATTGGTGTGTTTCGTTCGGTCAGTGAGAGAGCCGGAGTCCCACGTCCCTTCCTCTTTCCTTCTTTCCCTTTCCTTTCCCTCCCCCTTCTCCCATATACAGCCTGGCAACGCACTTGCGACGTCCCTGATGTTTTTGGACAGACTCATTACGCCATTATACCAAATATTTTATCATAATTTTAATTCAACACAAAATAACTGACTCAGAGCAACCCGTGACCGGGTCAGCTAGTTTTTTTTTTTGTATTCTCGTAGTTAATAATATTGGTCCTAGATAGATATATACATACATTTCAATCTCGTATAATCTTTCACCCACCTCAAGCGCACTTTACCAAAAGCCCACACTTTTTTCTTTGTAGCGAATCCATAAACTCTGTTGACTATATTAATTACCGTTTATTATCGAACAAGGAAGAAAAAGTTAAAATGAAGTTCGACAGAAATTTTTAATGATATAAAATAAATAACCATTTTTATACGAACGCCAGGAAGTCGTGGCGAGTCCCCATCCGCCCACAAGCATTTATCTTGATCGTTAAATTATTATATGAGATTTATTTACGCGGATACTATTATCTTTTTTTATATATATTTGTGTGTGTGTTCGACAAATTTATTACCTTGCACTGATATAAATATACTGCGCTCTAAAATTGAGCAATAGGTGCAACTGCTTTCTTTAAAAACCGGAATGATTTCAATATTGGAAATTATTTGTTGAATATTACAATCACAAATAAGTTATCCCACGCTTCAGGCTTATTAAGACCAGTTTTTTGGTAATAATCAGCTCCTAAAGCGCATCACCGATACCAGGTAGTAAATGAAATCGCCAAAAAAAAAAGTTAATAATAATTAAACAGTGAATATTTAATAAACTACTAATAATAATAATGTATATATATATATGCTCACGGATACGATTTTTACGTTAAAAAAAAAAAAAAAACTACATATAAGCAAAAAAAAGGTGCGGACCAAGAGTCTGCAGACTAAAACAAAATAAAAAAAAAAAAAAAAAAAAAAAAAAAAGAAGTGAAATCGTCAGTCAAAGTTAAAAAAAGCTATTTCTATATTGATACTAGAGTCTTTATAATAGCACTATAAAATAACAGCACTATCTGGTGGTAAAGCACAGTATAATGCAAGAACAACGGCCGTCATCTAGAGATCCATAATTTGTTACTAGTCCTCGTTGACATGACGTCATGCAAGCTTTTTAGCTCCTACAACAAACTACAATAGAGTCACATAATAAACACGTATATAGTGGTACCAGGTTTATTGTGATTCTATCGGAATCAAATCAAAGACAACGCAAATCAGTCGGAACTGAAGTCGTGGTAGTATAGTTATTTGACCAGTGGAATATCAACCCTATGTCATACGTTCCAACCAATTTTTTTAAAGAATTTTTCGGAATTCTCGAATATTTACTAATTTAAATTGGTAACAGTATCCGCTGACGGTGAAGGAAAACATCATGAGGAGACCTGAACCTGAGAAATGTGCTTATAGTACTACTGTAAGTGGGAAAACATAGAACTGTGAATTTCTCAGCTTGGAATCTACAATACGTCGTGGGCTGGCTTGGTCATTATGCCAATACCTTCCTTCGGTAAGAGGATTATAGTACTGCAGTGGGTCTCTTACAAGCTGATGATGAATCGGAATGAACCCAAATATATTTGAATAACCAAAATGTCAATAAGACTCATTCTGTTTCTTTCTAGAACGCAGTCAAAAGAAAAGATCGCAAAACATTCGACCCTGTACGAGCGATTTTTTGTTCTCATTCGCTATTTTAATATCTCTATTCATTTCAATGAATTCACGTGATGCCAATGTAAATCTAAAAATAACGCTGGCCTTTCGTTTTTCCCCTCCTTCAGTTGTCAAACACGCTTGAATACTTTATAGTTAAATCTCTAGGCAATTGAACGTTTACCGGCTGAATTCAAATCATTATAACGGGTTTTACTACTCGCATTATCTGTGAGGTCGTCAATCACCACAAATAACCAAAAAATATTAACCCCAGGACTGTACAAAACCTACTTTTTAAGATCTATACAAACGAATGTAGGCTTTATGAGGCAGCATAAGCCTAAAAAGACATGATTTATTACAAAACTATGCAAAATAACAAACTGTGTAATTTAAAATCATAATCTTTATGTAAAATGTATTCTTAAATTGATTTTTCAGTTGTGCGAACTTTTTTTTACTAAACCATCAAATTTGTCATTTACGATGTCGTGAAATTAAAAACATGATACTCCATTTTGAGATATGGGTTTTAAAAAAGCAGCCGAGGGGTTAAAAAGGACCTAACACTTTCAAAGTATTGTCAAAGTGCTATCAAATCTATAACTCAGTTACGTCACGTCCCATTAAAAACGTGGTTCAATTAAAAAAAATTAAAGATATAATAAAATTAAATATTAAGACATAAATTTAATAAAGTTATTTAATGAATTTATAGATTATGAGATGTATCTTTTCTTGTATAAAAATAGACTAATATTTTAAAGTTGGTTAACGGTCACATTAATTTTTTTTAGTGCGGAGACGGTATCAATAAAATAATTGTTCCGAAGTAGTATAACTACTTACTATTACTTACTTACTACTACCTCACTAGCTTCCGATAATAAATATATGGAGTAATTGTTGAGGCGTGTATGCTTGGTACACATATGTTTCAACAGCTCATACATATATGAATAGTTAGCTAGGTTAGCTAAGTTAGGTCGCGAGTTTGCATGTAACAGGCAACAGCCAAGCTGAGGTGTGCGGTGTACCCTTGAGCTAGTTGCCCAAATAAAATCGGCTGAGTGCCTTAAGCGCCTTAAGTGCCTTAGTAATCCGGTGAAGCTGTCAAGAGAAAAAAAAACTACCTTACTGTACATATCACTGTATAGTGGACGGACGTTATATATGGGAAATTTACTAAAACCATTAAGTATTTAATTAATTTTAACATCTCATAATGCCGCAATTAGTTAAAATAATTGTTTAAAATTTCTTATACCAGTCTCTTTACATTGGAAGCCCACACGAGTTATTTTCGTACTGCAACCAGGGGCATTGCCTCGTTTCCCGGTATCGTAGGAAAACACGCGGAAAATTATAAAAGAAAAAAACAAAACGAGTTACGTATATAAATTACTCGATATTATGGTTTTAAAGTCGTCAAATGAAGACGTCCATTGGGTTTAATTCGAAAGTAACCAATGAAATACAGTTTGACAAGATGAATAGGGTTGTCGAATGTTTCTGATATTGATTCAATGTTACAGCAACTCAATAGAATGATCACTTTAAATATCAGAGTTATATAGGCAAATTATTACTACTACTAATGTAATACTGCAGACTATAGCTATGTCCTCTGCTTCATACTTGTTTTATGCACGACTTTTTTTTACTGTCATATGTGTATACATCCCATTCACAAAATTTCATCGGAATGTATTAAAATGAAGTTAATAAAAAGTAAATTGTTTTTAATTACCATTTTTATTACATCAAAATTTGTAATTGGCTTGCACATTTCAATATTGAAAGGATACTTCACAGATTTTGAGATTTTTACACTATATTCCATTGGTAACAAATGTATAATTCGAGGGTGATAGCTAGTCAGGCGGACTAAGAAGAGACCCTCACCATACTAAAGTTCCATCAGATTTTTTTTTTCCGAAACCTAACGCACATTCACGAGGGTTCGGACCTACGTCAATCGACGTGGTGTATGAACCACCGAGACCTCATCGCGTTATAGATACTCTGGATGCCAATCAAAAGTTTTGGAACCATATAAAAAAAACCGAAGCAGTCTTAAAGACTGCCGACAGGAGTGAAAACTCAATACAGTACAATAGAATAACCGTCTAATTTTTTTGAATTAATAATAGTGTCAATTATTTAAATTTCATTATTTGGAAATTGAAATTATTATCATTAGTTTGATTTTCACAGACAATAATTATATACATTTTTATACAGTTTGCTAATTAATCACATATATGATAGACCGCACAATCTCGATTAGTAGTCCGGTGAAGCTGGTAAGTAGTCCGGTGAAGCTGTTAAGTAGTCCGGTGAAGCAGTTAAATAGTCCGGTGAAGCTGTAAGACCTTGCTAGGCCAATAGCACAGTCAGTTCGAGGAAAAAAAACAATCTCGATACAAAATTTCAATATTAAATGTACACAGGCCCCTATACTACGCGTCGGTAGACTGAAAAAAGCCGCGCAAGCGTAATACGGCCCGTCATGCTTACTATCATGTAATGACGCGAAATTACAAATTTATCTCCTCCCAAAAATACCGCACTACGCGCCTAAAAATGTTTTACTACAAGAATATATTCCTTTGAAGTGATAACCCTATAAACATAATTTATTAAGCTAATGCATTCGTTGAGAGTGGAAATGCACAAACGATGCACTATATATCATTCAGCTAGACGATATAAATACAAACGTTAGTATTTTCTCATCCACCTAACGTTGCGTTTTTTTATACCGATAGTAAATACGAATTTAGATTGTGCCATTTTACTTGCACGATGCTGTAGCGTGATTACTCTTCTTGCATAAATCCTCGGGGTTTTTACCACATATATTGTTATTTTTTAAAACGAGATAAATTCTAGGCTGATTTCGACGATCAAAATGTATATAAATTATCACATATCCATTGCTTATACTTCGGTTGACCTCGTGTTTCTACGCAATTCGATCTCGTACATGACTCGTACTCTGACCATTTTATTTTCGTAGATTACCTGGATGTACCGCGTGCAGCTAAAACTGAAGTATCTCGGAGTATTACGCTACATCTAGGGTTACCACATTTTATTTTAAAATAATATATTCGATGTTAAAGGTGAAAAAAATGATGTTCTATACTAGTATTACCAACGTTTATCGTTTTTTTAATCAATGAACATATGGGTTACCTGATGTTAAGTGATCACCACTATCCATAAACACCAGCAACACCAGAGGAGTCCCAACAGCGTTGCCAGCCCGTTTTCGTGGGGAAGGGGGAGGGAGGTAGGTGAGAAGACGAAGGTGGGCCTCCGGCGCTCTCACTGACCGAACGAAATCAGCAATACAAGAATTGTTACTTCACGTCAGTTTTTTTGTGGTTCGGGTGGTACTATCCCGAACGAGCCGACCCATTCACGATGAATCCAATTATAGCTTCAGTCTGGCAACTATCTACTTTCTCAACATACGTAAACAATTGTTTTTAAATACACTATTTTGTGATAGCTCAATGGCAGCATGTTGGGAACTCGGACGCGTAGACATTGGTCCGACTCCTACAATGAGTGAAGCTTTTGGTGAATATAGACATTGTGGTACGTAAGCTAATTGATACATCCAACCATGCAAGGGTGCCTTTAAGGTCTTTAGACGGTAGTCACCTGTTGACGAGCAGGGAGGATGTACTAAAGCGCTGGGCGAAGAACTTCCTTACTCTGCTGAATGTGGATCGACCAGCTGGTGTACCATATAATACGTATATTATGTATACCATGAAAAATACCATAAGCATCGGTTTAATGCCTCAGCTCTCTTTTGTATTTTACATATATAACATTTTACATCAACATATGATCTTGAAAAATAGTGTAAAATATTAGGAACGGCTAATATTGGATTTAGTTTATTTTGAAATATAATGACACAGATGACCTACCTTACGTTTAACGCGTAACCAAAATGTTTCCCTACCGTGTCATAAGAAGTTTCACTTGAAAATATAATATATCTTAAAACAAAATCACAAACGTTTCTTCGTGGCATATCATAAAAAACAGCGCCACGGCCAACTCAGACGAGTCACCGTATAACTCCGGTGTTGGAAGGAACTTCCCCATTCGTCACGATCTTACGTCACAGATTCCTATATTTTCAATAATTTACGTAAACAGTTATGTAATTAGGTAAAGCGGATCCCACAGCCCATAAATCTATTTTTTATGAACCTACTCCGAGTATGATGAAAATCTATCTATTAATAATCAATTTGTTAACCAAATTTGACAATAAAAGCTTTAGAGCCGTGAAATACTTCAATAATCTGAGTATATTTTAATAAATAAAAATCTAGTGTCCTGATTTTTGTCCACGATCAACTACAAAACTACTTAACCGATCTTTATGATAGTTGGCATTTATGTATTATTTGGTCGAACTTGGGAGTTAGGATTTATATTTTGATTAATTACCTCAATATTTTTTATTACAAATTTAATTGACAATGTTGATTATTGTAATTAATTGTAAGTTTCTTCAGTCTCGAACAGATGGCGCTTTAAAATAGTTTGTTAACAGGACACTGTATGACCGACTGTTATAGATATCTCATAGATGGCGAGACATTTTAATATGGATAATAGCTTCTTGTAATTTTAAATCGAGGTGTAAAATGACTGAATCACAGCAATGTATAGTCGGGTCAACTAATAAATTATAAAAATGTCTAGACTATATAGCAAATACTTGAAATCAGCAGTGTCAAGATCGATGCTTTATTTTTTATTGGTATATACCAGAGTTTCCCAACCTTTTTTTAGGCTATACCCCATCTTAACATTGTTGTATATCAGACATGAAAATAATAATTGTAATTATTTCTGTATATATATATCATGGAAGAGATACATAAACTATTGACATACAGAAAACAGACAAAACAATACTTAAATATAATTGACATAACGTACATAATTTAAAACTAGCTTTTTCAATGTACTGCCAGTTACGATTAATTACAACAAACATTCCTAAAATTTGTATGCCCCCCCCCCCCCTTTACATACTACTTAACCTTTAAAAATTGTTTTGTTCCCTTAAATGATAAGTGTTACGAAGAAAGCACTATGAAATTAGTATCAGAATATCGTAAGTAAAATTTCAAGACTAATAATGAAAAACTTACTTGACGACTCTAATTACCCAGTTGATATTTTGGTAATGTCAAACGAAATTACACCTGATAATTAAATACAGCATTTTTTTTAAATTGCTTTTCTGTTAAATCTGATATCTGCCATTGCATTTAAATAACCTAAAGGGAAAGAGTTAAAGTTGTGTCGAGTTCTTTTTTAAATTGTTCCCCTTAACTATAAAACTGCCCGCCCGTGGGGCGTGGGCCCCACGTTGGGAAACACCGGTGTATAGGTTTAATTCCTTTGTCAGTGTGTTGCACAAAATATGCCTAAATAAATGTATTTTTTCTTGTAGATACATTTACAAGGAAGGAAGGCAGGTATCAGTTAGTATGTATGTAGATTTAAATAACACGTTATATAAAATGCAAAAACTTTTGTGGAATAATAACAATCTATACTTAAATATTTCCTGTATCATAGATATCAGTAAGTATTCAAAATTAGTAATGCGTGACACTTAGTAACCAATATCCAATGTGATATTCTAGTATTATAACAAAATAAATGTTAATTTTATTCAATCAGGGGTATTAATTTTGTTTCATTTATGAATATTTTACTGAAGCTCTAAAGCCATTCTCATTAATCCTTATGAATTACCTAATCCTTACTAATAAGTGCAATAGTAAATCTGTCTGTTTGTCACACTTTCATGCCAAAACTACTGAATTTTGACCGATTAAAATTTAATTGGTACACTGATAATCTAGTGCCTGAGAAAGGACATATGCTATATTGCTATATAGTTATATTTGTAATATTAGAAATGTTAAGTGGAATTAGCGAATAAAGCATCTTAACCTACCCTATATAAGTTATTGCTTTAATTTGTAATACGTGGCATAATATTCTCGGCATCAATATATCGGCAATAGATAGATACCATTGAATTCAACTCAAAAACGAGCTGTCAGAATGTTTGACTGTATATCCTAATGCTTGTGTAATAGATCGTGTCGAGGAGCGGTCTAATATGGTGCTTACGAATATTTTTCATCATTTTACCGCTCGCTACCCTCGGCGTGGAGCCCTTGAGTGCGCTGCTCGCGCGATACACTCACACAAAATCTTACATCACTGCAACAACATTAGACATATCACCCCCACGCACGTGCACGCATACACGCTTACACATGAAAGTGGAAGGGTTTTGTTCCATTCCCTTATCGAACTGAAATAGTTTGGAAAATTATCCGATACGAAATATATATAAGAGTTGTTGAGGTATGCATGCTTGGTACACATATATGCTCCAACAACTCATATATGTATGAATAGTTAGCTTAGGTCAGCTCAGATAGGACGCGAATTGCATATTGTAGGCAACAGCCCAAGCCGAGGTGTGCCGTGCACCCTTGAGCCAGTTGCCCAAATAAAATCGGCTGAGTGCCACAAGTGCTCGCCTTAGTAGTCCGGTGAAGCTGTTAAGACCTTGCTGGGTGAATAGCGTAATCATTTCGAAAAAAAACCGCTCGCTATTGGCACGGAGTTTATATTCATACCCGTGGAAGCTTCAGAGGAGTTTCCACAGCCTTTCAAAAACAAAAACACTTTATTCAATTTAGGTCCTACTAAGGCGCTTATGACCATCAAAACTATCACCGGTTCGGATAGACAAGATAGTCATCGAGAAGAACTGACATGAAACTCAATTGGGTTTAATCGCGTGACGAAAATTTTCCCATACCATGTCATAAGAAGTTATACTTCGATAAATAAATAATCAATTAAATCATCATGTACACAGTAGTCATGACTCAACTGGGTACAGATCTCTATCAACCAGCTTAGTTATAAAATATTAGCTGTGCCTGCGACTCCGTTCGCGTGAAACCTAATGTAAAGAACAGTGACTAATAAATCATCTGAATGTAATTAGAATGTAAGCCTTTTTACTGATCTACTTTTCTCTCGTACTTAAGTCGCGTCTACATTAAAATAACAATAACTTTTGATAGAGTGAACCAATTTATTAGTGTAAGACTGAATGTTACTCGACTATGCTTTATGATTCTCTTGGTGAGGTTTTATTGTGCACGCAATACTCTAGCAGTGATGCGGGTTCATACATACAGACAGACATTTCAAAAATGATTGAAATGTATTTTATTATCTATAGCTTCTACTAACGACTTCGACCGCATGGAATAATTATTTTAGGCTAACGTTAACACGCAGCGAAAGCTTTCAAAAGATTTTGAAACATTCTTAATTTGTGCTCCGTTGCTATAGCGTCTAAACGTTACAATATAGCCTATAGCCTTCCTCGATAAATGAGCTATCGAGCATTGAAAGAGTTTTCAAATCGGACCAGTATTTCCTGAGATTAGCGCGTTTTATCAACAAACCCTCCAGCTTTATAATATTACTATAAATTACAACACTTCTCTCGTTCTTAACTCGAGCTGTCATTGAAATTACAATAACTTTTAATAGACTGGACCAATTTTAATGAAACAAGGACTAAGTTACCCTCGAGAATATGCTTTATTTTTTATGCTCTTAGGCTTTATTGTGAACCCGATACTTTAGCAGTAATACGTGTTCATACAAACAGACAGACAGATAGACAGACAGTCATTTCTAAAAATGATTGAAATGTATTTTATTTCTTATTCCTATATCCCTGAAACAATTTTTTAATGACATTCGCAAAAATACAGTCACTTTAGATTTACATTCTTATGATATGTACATGTACACAGATTTACCGATTAATTCCTAAAAGCGACACATTGGCATGGTATGTTTTTCTTAGTTTGTGGTAACCGCGATGTAGTTGGACAAAATTTTTATTTTGTCGTATTTATTTTTTAAATTTATATTTCACTACTATTTAAAACGAGTGCTCATTTCGTTTTTTTAGTATCTATTGTGTTAATGTATTTTCTTCATGTAGCTAGAAAAGTTTTGAGTATGAAGGTGGACGGAAATAGGAAGACTTTAAAAAGTATGAATGGATTGTGTGAAAAATGGTATGTGTGTAAAAGGTATGAATACTGAGATGTTATCTAATAGAGGAGAGTGGTAAAGGAAAACATATCATGCCGGGTATGTGATAAGGGTAAGATGAAGAAGTTAATGTATTTTCTTGACTCCCTTTTAAAAGCATTACGATATAATAAAATAAAACGATCGACATAATTTCGAATTAACGTCGGTATGTAGCCGGGAACAAACCCGCGACCTCGCTCTATCAGAAGTATTACACTTTATTAATAAAACGTACATAAATATATCACTATCAGGGTATTAAAAAAATCTAGGACGTGAATTTCTTATAGAGTTATTTTGTTTTGTGAATTATTCGTATATTTATTGTTACAACTGTTTACTAGTATGCGTTGCGTTACCGTATTGTATAAGCAATTAGAAAAACAGAGTCGACAGTTATCAACGCTTTTTAATATGTGCCTACATTAATACTGTTTCTGGGAGAAAACAGATACTTATATTTTTGAATCTTATTAAATTTATCAGAAAGAAATTTGTGGTTTTCTATGCTATGTAGATTTTAACGATTGACCACAATCTTATTCGATACTGAATGACGATGTGCTATGGGATAATAAGCACGCCATGCCTAGAGGGAGACTGGATCCCAAGTGTAGCTGCCGGAACACACCAATATATGATTGGCAAGAGATTTTCAACTTAAGAGTGGAAGGTAGTCAGTCGTACTAAAAAAAGGCCTACCACCACGCGAAACCGTGAATCTTTCGATATAGCTTCAGGATGGTATAAAAATTGTATGTATATGTGAGTCTTCTATATTACTACGGTTATCAATTTGTATCAATTTTTAGTTAAATTAGTTATTATTCACATAGACTTTGTAACTAGATATATGTATTACACTAAGTTAATAAGATTAGGGATAAGTACTGAAAAATTATATTGAGAAAGAATTACATTATTTATTAGCTTATCATTAAATTTTGAATCATTGAAAGAGCCGAAAGTGTTTTCACGCGTGTATAAGTCCTACCTCACATTTATTTTATTGGTTCTGATTATTATAATAGTTCGTAAAGTTGTATCTGCTTTTACATCCAAAAATAAAATTGTACAATTATTTAGTATTTTATATTCATGCATCTAATTATTTAATTATGTGAATATATGGTAAAAAAAACTTCAATTAATTCCTTGAATCTTAATTTATGCTGCCAGATAAACAAAAACATTGAGTAAAAACTTATACATAATTACACGACCTAACACAATTTTGCACGTGGCGGCAAACGGATTCAATTTAAAACTATTTCATTAACATAGAAATTTATATTCACATAATGGTTTCCCCAGTAATAAATTACAATAATAATCGTAAATAATAAATAAATAAAACTAAAACGGGTTTGTGTAAGAATATTTTATTCAAAAGCAATTTTTAATTTAGTTTGAATAGTTTTTAGATTAGCGTGTTTTGAATTTGTTTCGCAAATATAATGTTATTTACGATACTTAACGGATTCTTCAAATGGTATCACTCACGCAGCAATGAATTTATCATAATATATATATTGCTTCAGAGTTATGTTTAGACAAAGGTATCTTTTGTTTGATAAAGAGTCGTCTCCAAGTGGGTATTAAACATGCGTAATGTTTCCGTTTTTATGACGTGACGTGTCTGCGTACGTTTGGTCTTTGTGTTGATTCAGTCCAGACCCCCGCATCGATATAGGTCGCGGCGATCGTGCGCCCACGCATATAAAATTATCACTCGAATAATCATCTAGCCGGCCCACTTGGAACGGAACCCGCGAGCGCGCTTGTTTTTATTTCAATAATTAATGTGCACGCGTGAAAACTGTTTTCCATTTATTTTCGTATAAAACGTCATGTTTGTTAGACGTGGAAATAATAAAAAACACGACGTTCCCAAACCGATGCGCTAAAATGAGTGCAGTCCTATATTAACATAAGGCTTGTGATTTATTCAGCCGGTTATGATTATATTAAGTCATGATGTTTCAGCTATTCACGTGTGCTCGAATTCTGCAATCAGCTACAAACAAGTTTTAAATCTTACACCAAGCATTCATACATGTGTTTCAGCAATTGCACTAATATCAGCTACTCCCTTCTAGTTTTAGCGTGTTTAATCTCTTAGACCATATCGTCATATAACGTGAGATGAGATTTTAGTCAAAGATTGAAAAAATAGAGGCATTCATAAAGACTACTGACAGAAATGAACTCTCAAAACAATCAAATAACTGTGTTCTCTTTTGATTTTTGAAATGAATTGTTGTATGAATTATTTAAATTTCATAATTTGTTTATTAATATTAATCTAGTTTCCATGGCTACTAAAAGTATATACATTTTTAGAAGAGAGCTATTCAATCAACTTAATTTTAGAATACTCACTGGTATTAATGTATTATACATATAAGGTAAATTTAGTTCAAGTATTCTATTGAAAATAAATTTCCTTATAAACGGGTACAACTTGGTGTATAATATGTCATTATGAATGATCTCATGAATTAAATGAGTAATTACGATATTATAACTAATTGAAATGCGTAAACCAATTGAACTTTACAAAGTATTTTTCGTTTAGCGAATTGGTGGAAAATAAGCGTGCGGTCTGTCTAATGGCAAACAATCTCTGCAGCATATGTACGCATGTAAAACCTAAAGTATCATAAAAATGTTAAGAGATATTTTTTTATATATCATGTAGGAGGCAAACGAAAATGCGGGTCACCTGTTGTTAAGCGATCACTGCCGCCCATGGATACTAGCAACCCCAGAGGAGTTGCGAGTGCGTTTACAGCCTGTGTTTAGGGGAATGGAGAGCAAGGGAGAGGGGAAGGGAGAGGAGAGGGGAGGGGAGATAGGTCTCCGGCGCTCTCACCGACCAAACGAAACGCGACAATATAAGCACTGTTACTTTTTTCTGTGAGAGGGTGGTGCTACCCAGGACGAGCCGACCCATTCATGCTGAAACCAATAATAGCTTCAGCGTGGCTCTACCCCCGAAAAAAAGATCTTAAGATATATTAGTCAACACTCCCCTGTTGAAGAACCATATCCTATAATTCTCACAGCAAATCTTATCAGAAAGCTAATTTCCGAACCGACGACTCAGTAAAATCAGCAACAGTTTTTTTATAGATTAGTATTTTTAGGATCTAGTGTTAGGTTTTACTACAAAGTCTCAAAGCATATTACCCATTTGTAATTTCATAGTAGGTATAAACGTCACCTCAAGTGAATTTCATTATCAAAAGGTTATTACAGTCCTTTTTGAACCCCAGCATCATCATCATCATTACCCTTATCCCACCTAAGTAGGGTCGGCACAACATGTTTTCTTTTTCCACTCTTTCCTATCAAATGTCATCTCAGTATTCACACCTTTTACACACATATAATTTTTCACACAAGCCATCCATACCTTTTTTGATCTTCCTCTACTCATATATCTGTCCTATCCTACTCAGCACCTTCCTATTCACATGGTTTTCAGCTCTCCTCATAACATGCCCATACCATGCTAACCTATTACTCCGCAACTTCTCTGTCACTGGTGCTATTTTCAAACTGCCTCTAATATACGCATTCTTAATCTTATCCATTCTGGTCACACCACACATCTATCTTAACATTCACATCTCTGCCACGTGTAATTTTCTCTTATCCGTCTCTTTCGTAGCCCAGCACTCAGATGTATACAACATGACCGGTCTTATCATAGTTTTATAAACTTTCCCCTTGAGTTTTAAAGGCATTCGTGGGTCACAAGCTAATGTGTCTGCATTTCTCCATTTCATCCATTCTGCATTTATCCTATTCCTTACGTCCTTATCAAAGCCACCATCGTTTTGTATCAATGAACCGAGATACAGAAAATTGGATCAGGCTGGTAAGGATACACCATTTAAGGCTATATAAAAGGCCATTTAAAGGCTGGGCTTTGAGCAGACTCGCCCCGTCGTCACGCGTGCGAGTTCGTTCTTTGTGATTCCGCTACGCTCCGGCCTATGCGACGATGCGCCCCCGCGCTTCCTCGTCGTCTCATCCGAGACGACGACCTGCAAAAGGTCCTTCTAAGGACTCTCCCGATTGCCAACCCACGACCACCAGCCAGCCCACGGACTCCGCCGCTTCTTCATCGTTGACCACTGCCACGTCTACCGGACTCGACACCAGAGAGACTTCGACCCGTCGATCGTCTCCAGCTCCACGGCAGCCGTCGCCGTCCCGCGGGGTGTTTCCTCTGACGTCAGCATACGAGAGTGATCTCATCGCTCTCGCCCAGCTAATTTTAGCCGGGACTATGTCGGAGGAGATGCAGCGCTGGATGGCACTGTTCCTGCGCATCCAGGAGGCAGCAGCAGAGGGCCGCAAGCCCTCCGCGGAAGACGCGGCAGCGCTCGCGTGCGTAAGCCGCGGCTCACTCGAGCTCCCCGCGATATCGGACGCGCCGTCAAGCCCGCTCGGTCGAGCGCTGCGCCAAAAGCGCAGCGAACCCGAAGCAGGGCCCGCGAATACTCGCGCGACAACGCCCACGCCATTAGACACCGAGCATCAACATAAGAAAGCCCGCAAACAAGACTCAAGACCCGCGCAGCCACTGCCGCCGCGCGAAACACTCGATACCCAAGCGAAGCAGGTGTGCGCCCTCGCACCCGCCCCCGCTCCGCCGCGAAGTGTCGCCCGCGAGCGACGCACGTACGCGACGATCGCAGCGCCACCTGCGCGTGACTCGCCTTCAATACCGGACTCGCGCCTACGGAACCCTAAAGAGCAGCGACCGGTCGACAGTGCTGCCACCGCGCCCGCGTTTTACACCGCGTCCCCCGCCTCGCCTGACGCAAAAGGCACGCGATACCCGCCGATCGTGGTCGAGCGCCTCCCCGACTGGGCAGTGCAGCTCCCACGGCTGGAAAAGACGTTGGGTCGCGCTCCCAACGTCCGCGTCTACGGGGAAGGGGTTCGATTCTTACCCCAAGACCCAGAAGAGTACCGAATAACAATCGATTTCCTGGAGAGACAAGAAGGATTGGAGTGGTTCACCTACTCCCCCCCCGCACTGCAAGGCCTCAAAGTCGCCATTCGCGGCCTTCCAAGCGGGACAGACGTCCAGATAATACTCGAGGCCCTCAGACAGAAGGGCTTCGATCCAGAGCACGCCCGCCAAATTAACGGACGACGAGGCAGAAATGGGTGCGTTTTCTTTGTCGCCCTGAAAAGAACCCCCGGCCTTATTCCGGCAATCTATGAAGTCCCCAGAATAGCAAGCCTGCCAATAACAATAGAAGCCTGGAGGGGGGAGCGCCGGCTGGCGCAGTGTTTTCGCTGCCAGCAGTTCCGGCACTCCTCCCAACAATGTCACAAGAGGATTGCCTGCGTGCGGTGCGGGGGGCCTCACCCCGCCCGACAATGCGACAGACCCAAAGAAGAGCCGGCGACCTGCGCAAACTGCGGGGGCGCCCACACGGCTAATAATAAGATGCGCTGCCCCGTTTTCCAACGGGAGCTGAGGAACCGCCGGGCAGGCACCGCGCCCCGGACAAGAGGACCCGGGCGACGAACAGAAGCCAGACCGGCGGCAGAGACTTCTATAGAAAGTGCGGGGGAGTCACTGATGGCCCCCGCAAACAACCCCACCCCGAGAGGGGAATTAATTAAGAAACCAAGGCCAAGAAGACGCCCACAGAAGAAACAGCAGCTAGAAGCCACACTAGCCACCATTTCGGAGCAGTCAAGCACGCCACAGCTAGAAAAACTGCACTCACTGTCCGAGGAGCCCCAGCATAAAGTACACGAGCTCCGGACTCGCCAGATCGAGTTGCTTGTAGAGGCTACACGACGGACGGACGACACCACAGACGAAGAAGCCAGAGATACAAGAGACCTGGAGTACTACTACAAGCTCAGAGACATCGACCACCAGATAGAGCAACTCCAATAGCCACGCGCACCAAATACCACAAAGCAAAACGACAGACGACCACAGAGGCAAGACAACGCTCTGCCTCGGAAACAAGACACCCCCGCAGAAGCGGGGGGAGAGAGAAATCACGGCCAGAGGGGTATCCCTGATGCCGTCTCCCCGCACGCCCCCTCAGGGGTGGGCGAGAAGGAAACCCGACAGACCTGGCTTTGAGCCTCAGCATATTCCAACGAAATTAATGGCATTCGCTTACATTCACTAATTGAAATTAGTAACAGTATCGGCTGACGGTGTAGGAAAACATCGTGAGGAAATCTGAACCTGTAAAATGTTGTAGTACTACTGTATGTGAGAAAACATACAACTGAGAGTTTCTCAGAGTTTGAAATCGCCAGTACGTCGTGGGCTGGCGTGGTGATTACGCCCATACCATCGTTTGGGAAGTGACCTATGACCCTGCAGTGGGCCTCTTACACGCTGATGATGAATCATTTTTACATAATTCTTCAATTCTTTACATGATCATTTATAATTAACTGTATTACCTCATATTTTAAATTTTCACTTGCTAATTATTTAAATTATATTATGCATTAATAATTTTTATATGCATGCCGTTGTTGTCTGTCAATAGGGTCATATCTAGCAAAAATATTGAACTGTACACTTTAGAGAATGAAGGCCCAAATATTTTCGTTAATAATTCGTAGCAAAGTAATTAAAACTTCTTGATGATAGAACCATCACAGACTTACTTTGTTTGTCGCATTTCTAAAATTTTCCGATAAGAAATATATGTCAGAGTTGTTGAGATATGTATGGTACACATATGTTTCAACAACTCATATATACATATGAATAGTTAGCTAGGTTAACTAAGATAGGTCGCGAATTGCATGTAACAGGCAACAGCCAAGCCGAGGTGTGCCGTGCACCCTTGAGCTAATTGGCAAAAATAAAATCGGCTGAGTGCATTAAGCGCTCGTCTTAGTAGTCCGGTGAAGCTGTTGACCTTGCTAGGTCAATAGCGTAGTCAGTTCGAGAAAAAAAAAGTTTAATTTGTCTATTAATACGCAGTCTGAATATTCTTCTAAACCGCCACCTAGGAAAAACATTGAAAACTATAGAAAAATTAAAATTTCCCAGTGAAATTATGCCCATTAAAGTGTCATTCTTAAATCCTTATTATTACAAATAATAATTTACCTTTAATTACTCCTAACTTACCCCAGAAAGGACATAGCGTGACAATATCTCACTTTTATCCGTACATCAAACTTAACTCTGACTTTAACGACGCACCAAGAAATAAGGAAAAAACAAATGAATTTTACGGGTTTTATTTCTGTAAGAGAAAATAAGTCTTACTGGAAGTCGTAGGGCTCCATCATTTGTTCATGTCTGTCCAGATTAAATCTGAACCGGTCGGGTCAAGAGGCTTCCTTAGCATATTTCACTAATTAAAGACACGAAAAATACTTTCCTTTGCTAGGAGTCGGTCGAGTTTCCTTTAATGGTTGCACTCCATGAAAAGCTATGCTAACTATAATTGAATAACATTTTTTTTAAATCTTTTACATCGTCAATTTTTGTTTTATATATCATATAGGAAGCAAAGAACATGCGGGTCATTTGTTGTTAAGCGATCACCGCCATCCATAGACACTAGCAACCTCAGAGGAGTCGCAAGTGCGTTGCCAGCCTGTGTTTGGGGGAATGGAGAGAAAGGGAGAGGGGAAAGGAGAGGGGCGGGCAGGGGTGGAGAGGGGTGATGGGTCTCCGGCGTTCTCACTGACCGAACGAAACGCAACAATGCAAGCACTGTTACTTCACGTCGGTTTTCTGTGAGCGGGTGGTGCTACCCCGGGCGGGTCGACTCATTCATACTGAAACCGATAATAGCTTCAGCGTGGCTCTGCCACCTACTAAGTCAACTTCATTACAATTATCTGTTGAAATAATTTTCGCATTGAAAACTTCTTTAGGTGTGATAAGTGGTATTTTCCGCAGGAGGTAAAGTTGTAATGTCGCATGTATAGTAAGCGTGACCGGCCATATTGCGCGGCTTGCGTCAGATTGGCGACGCGTGGTATAGGGGCCTGTGTATATGTAATATTGGTATTTTGCAGCTTATAATACATTTAATTGGTTAATAAACTTTATAAAAATGTACATAATTATTACTCCGACTGCCAATAAATATGAAAACCACACTAATGTTATTAATTTCAATAAACAAATTCTAAAACTTAAATATCTTCATTCGCACTATTATTAATTTAATGATTCAAAAGAGAACAGAGTTTCATCATTCTTTTGAGGTTTCGCTTCTGTCGCCTGTTCTTATGATAACCTCGACTTCTTTTTTCAGCTTGTAATCGCCCATAACATGGACCTCTATTTTTGTAGGCCTCTAATCTCTAATCTGAGTTAATCTCATCCAGGCACGACTCACTATTGATGCGATACGTCAACTCAACAATCTGATGGACATCTAAACCTTTTACAACATGTAACTGAATTTACCTTATGATTATTTTATCTTAGTAGGTCTTCTCGATGATTTGTCCTTATGTTTTGTACCATATTTAGATTGAAAAATAACCTACGTCCATCTCCATATCTAAGGCAATCGTCAATGTAATTAGTACAGATCCTTAAGCGTGAGAAAATTACAAACAGATAAAGTAGTGATTACAAAATTAATGTTATGATAACTGCATTTATTTTCTATATAACAGCATGACTAACAAAGGTAGTAGAGCCACGCTGAAGCTATTAATGACTTCGGCATGAATGGGTCGGCTCGACCGGTGCAGTACTACCCTCTCACAGAAACAACGACGTGAAATAACCCTGCTTGCATTGTTGCGTTTCGTTCGGTCAGTGAGAGCACCGTAGACCTACCTCTCCTCACCTTCCCTCTCTCCTCTTCCCTTCCTCCCCTCCTCTCCAAATACAAGCTGGCAACGCACTTGCGACTCCCCTGGTGTCTGTGGACGGTGGTGATCGCTTAACATCAGGTGACCTACCTGTTCGTTTGGCTCGTATGATATAAAAAAGACATTATTATTATTAACATTCTGCTTAATATAGACACATACTTAACTGCCTTCTTCCTCAAACAATATGTAAATGAGTAAGCTATTATTGTCACTCAACATTCTGTTATGGGCTGAAACCGCTATTAAAATAACATATATTATAATTTTTATCAAAACAAACTACGTCTAAATATGTAGGTCTGAATTTTATATTAGGTTTGAGTTTCCAATCAGGAGAAAGTTGACGAATGAGTCATATAATATTTGCCTGATCAGTTTTCACAGAGAACTTAGTAATATGTCGCTAAATATTACACTTCTTTATCTATTCTATTGTTTCGTTACAATATCACCTGATTATACCAGCCTCAACCTAGTAAGTCAACTGGCTTTGAAATGCCGCTAGAAAATAGTAATATAAGGACTTTTATTGTAAATTGTATAAATACGGCGATACAAAAAATCCGTATTTATCGACAGCCACCGTTGTTCACCGTTATTAGAACATAGTGTCCATATAGAGTAGTTGAACGTGCTATAATTTTTCGTTTTGTAGCAAAATTAACACAATATCTTCTATATTATAAATCAGCAGATACAGAAGAGTTATATACATCTTCGTACATCTGTTCCTCAACTGCTTTTTTTATTTTCTTTTAGTTTAAAACATCTTGACAAGCATTACTGCTATAAACTTTTTTTAAACTTCACTTTTTTCCTTTATCTTAAAACTTAAAAATTAAAGTAGATTAAATTAATAATATTTTTAAATTCATATTTTTTATATATATATTTTTTCAAATTAATAATAAATTTTATTTAATTAAATTAAATACAGTCGAATATCGACCAGTAAACAATTACTAGAATTCATAAATAGACGAAGGTAAAAATGTTCAGAACATAGGTAATATTTTCGGCCGTCTCTTAACCTATTTTATTTATTAACCTTTAGTTATTAATAAAAAATATGACATAGTTTTTTTACTTTCTTAATCAATTTATTTATAAGATGCCAATCATCATACTTAACAATCTTTACGCCTAACTATCTATGGTATTTGTACACTATTTGACAAAAAAAAAATCAATCATATTGAACACTTATTCATTTAGTTATAGTCGAATTTTGATCATTGAACGAACACTTTTTATAATAAACTGCTTCAGAACTGCAAAATTTGGTATTATCGCAGAAATCAGTTACCATTAGATGAACTGCTATATATTCATGCTTGATGCATCATATAAAAAAATAACTTAGACTCATTAATAACATAGATTTGCAATGATTTTACAGAATTATGTTACTTTTATTTGGACATTTTTTTTAAATCAAATACCCATTAAAAATTATTATATAAAATTTTTGGAGAATCTTGTTTTTCATACAATGGATTTTTTATTTTATCTATATTCTTAGGTTATTAGGCTATATCGTTTGCAACATTTATACTGTTTTACGCAATATAGTTTAGTTATTGTGCACAAGTGAAGTGGATGCGAAATAATACCACGAAACATGGATTCTGACTTGCCACAAAATCTCCCTGGAAAATTCTAACTAGGGGGTCACCGTCTTTTTAGATCATTGAAATGATAGCAAGAAACTTGTAATATCATTACTTGACAGTGACAGTAATAATGTACTAGAAAATTCTGTGTGAAAAAAAAACTATGACATATCTATAGCTTACGAACCACATATATTGAGAACTTCAGAATTGGCAGTATGGATTAATTCCTTCGCCTGTCCTATTGGACGAATATTATTACTACTACTATCTATAGCTTACAGTATTGAATGGTCGACAAGGGTAACGTAAGCCCCCAGTGTTGACGTTTTAATACCGATGAAAGCTCAAATCAAATTTGCATAAGTGCTCTGAGGGGGTATTTTTAAAAGCTCCTTGTTTACGACGGCTCAAGGGATCCGGAATGATAAGAAAATGTTCTCAATCCCTATATAGTATTTCATTACGTACTTACAACGATACTTTGGGAGCCTCTACTTATATTCTTGACGGAAATTATTTAAATAACGGTTATAACTGTGCGTTAATAGCTCAGTGATAACGTATCCTTATACTATTTTAATGGGTGTATATTCTAATCCTACGACAAGACAGAAATTTCTGTCAAAATGAAATCCAAATATTAAATACTATATATATTTAAGTACTTAATCTAACTTAGGCCTTATGAAGGTGCTTATGAACGTCGAAATTTTTTACACAGGTTCGGAATATAATCCAATCATCGAGAAGTGTTAATAAGAAATTCGATCTGGTTATTGTTTATCTATACTAATATTATAAAGAGGTAAAGTTTGTGACGTTGTGATGTTGTGACGTAATAAGGGGTAATCTCAGGAACTACTGGTCCGATTTGAATAATTATTTCAATGTTATATAGCTCATTCATCGAGAATGGTTATAGGCTATATATCATCACGCTAAGACCAATAGGAGCGGAGAACAGATGAAAAATGTTTTAAAATCGGGATGCTTTTTCTTTTTGAGAACGCAAACGAAGTCGCGGGCAGAGGCTAGTTGAATTATAAAGAGAAAATGTTTAAATTTTTGATTGTAATGGATAAAGTCAAAAAATGCTTAACCGATTTTGAAAATCCTTTCTCCTACATAAAGCTAAATTATAAAGCATAAGCTGTATTTTATTTTCAAAATCTACATAGACACAAGCGAAGCCGCCAACAAAAGCTAATTAGTTTACAATATGAAATTGTTGTCAATATCGTTTTTAGTAGATGTAAAGAAAGGGATGTTATTTTTAGAGATCACTATCATTCATGCTTAACATGCTTGCTTAACATGGTGCTTTAACTTACTGTCCGGCAAATTGGTAATAAGTAAGTCTTGGTGGTGTAGTACTTTGATTAGAGAATCAAACCGACGTTCCTAGGTTCCATGCTTCGCATGTACCAACAAATTCTTTGGAATCCGCGTACATATACTAATTTAAATCGCCAATACATCGGGGGCTGGCGTGGTAATTATGGCCACACCTTCCTTCGGGGCCTATGACTCTGCAGTGGGTCTCTTATAGGCTGATGTTAGTGATGCAATAAATGTGCTTCACGACCGTATTGCAGTACCTTACACTAATACCTTATTAGTAGCGGTAGAGCCACGCTGAAGCTATTACTGGTTTCAGCATGAATAGGTCGGCTCGTAATACCATGCGACCCACAGTAACACACACGTGAAATAACAGTGCTTACGTTGTTACGTTTCGTCAGATCAGTAAAAGCGCCAGAGGCCAATGTCCCTCCTCTGCCCCCCTCGTCTTCCCTTCCCCCCTATCAACGTCCCCTTTCCCTATCTCTCCACGACGCCTCCCCTTTCTCTCCTTAAAACACAAGCTGGCAACGCACTTGCGACTCCCTAGGTGATGCACTAGACACTAGTCTATGGATAGCGCTGATCATTTAACACCAGGTGACCCACCTATTCGTTTGCCTTCTAGGATATAAACAAAAGAAGATTATTATTTAAAATTATTTTTATTTAGTATGAAATATGGCAGGGCTTTGGCTAACGCTCTCATGGCTAAACACCAATTTGAAATTGCCATTTTCTCAATTTAGCTTATTTACTATCTTAGAACGCATCGTTATTTGACATTAGGTGAACTTCTGGTACAATACTAAAATCTGTAGGCAAAAAAGTAATCCTAATAATGTGATCACAAATAATGAACTGAATCTGGTTAAACCCTGCTTACACCGTAAATAAGATCGTGTAAAGACATAAGTATTACTTAAAAACATAGCATTTAAGGTCAAATATAAAAGCCAGTTAAGATCACAACGTTTAAACAAAAACACAGAGTATGATACTGTTCAAACTCACGCGTACAAGCGAACATGTTTCATGTTGATTGCATTCTGTTTGTACTGTAGGAGGTCGACCGGCTGGTACTGGGCAAAGAGTAAGGGACGCAGAGACGAATACACGTAGCATCGCCAACTTATTGTTTCCATATTCTACTTGTACAGCCGCCAATAACGTTGTCTGTATTTGCATTTTTTTTATACTTTATAGGTTTATCGTTTTAACACATTCTTATATGTTGTTAAAAGACGATGTGGTCTTAAATGATAAACACGCTAAACCTAGAGGGAACTGGCTCTCCAGTGCAGCAGCAGTAACACACCAACAGGAGCTTGGAGACAGATTTTCAAATTGAGTGTTGTAGTTGTCTAGGCGGGCTTAGACGATGCTCTACCTGCTATGGTATGCTATGGTTTCATCACGACGTTTTCTTTCACCGGAATCTCCGATATATTTGCAAATTATAACTTACATTCATCAACGGAGTCTCCAAAGTCTTCTGTATCTTTAAAAATTATATTTTTGTGGAATACTGTATTCTACATTTCAAAAAATATTTTATTTGTATTGATATATTACAATGTTTGGAAAAATCACATACACGAGAAGACAGAACAAATTTATTAATATAAAATTAAGAGTACTGTACAATACAATGCAATTTAAAAACAACGTTATCACTGCCATGCCGACCTGCAAGCCTATAAGATCCTGGATGTATATTGTCTGATTCCCAAACGCTACAAACCAAAAGAATGTCATTGTGGATTTTTTACATTTACGAAGTATCTACACTGCCGTGTCTACATTAAATTAATTACTCTTTACCCATGGTGTAGTTAATCCTAAAGTCAACGAATTAACATACACCAAACATATATTATGTACAGAAACTAGTAACCTTGTATTCGTTTGATAATTAGAGAGACCAATATTTGGTAAATGAACGAAATTGTCTGCAATAATTACCCGTAAATATTCTCTAAGTGTATATTTTATTATCCGCGATGGATACCTCTAACCTTGGACTGTCAAAGTAAACAGAAAACATCCTCAGTATTGTGCAGTACACAATTACTTTTATGTGTTAATTACTCAAGCAATTTGCTATTAAACTAAATAACAATTACAAAGGGCTTCGTTGAAGTGTGGGTTTGTGTTTACAGTACAAAATATGACTCAATTATTTACACAGAGTTAACATTATGCATACCGTACAGATTTAAATATATCTACATATATGAGAATTTATGAACTGTGAAGTTGTTTTAACGATCACCAGGAAAGTTGATACACTTAAGCGTCATTTTGATGGAAAAGGTTTTTAAATCAATTTTACGAATATTTTACATATTTTCATGGCAAAGCGACCAGATTTTTTTTTATTGAAGCACGACATAGTGACTGCACTGTGCCTGATGTTAAGTATAGTACAATCCAAAAACATCGGCAACCACCGAGAGGCAGATTATCCATCGCCGGTCGCCGCTGTCATGCCAACCATAATGACAAAAGTCACCCGGTACTGGATATGCACAGGCTGATCCCGAAACGCGACGCGCAGAAGCAAGTCACTATGACGGGCTTTTTCGCCATATACATGGTGGTTGCGACCCAGTCAGGCTGTAAAACCCTACCACCCGGCTTTCGCCATTGCCTCGTTCGTTATTCAGCAGGATGCATCACGTACAGGTGAGGTTTGCTTGGGTGTCTCAAGTCTTAAGATGTTACTCGACACCCCTTAAACCCCAGATTTTAAGTCACAGTACAATTAAAGAAGGACCGCGACCACTAATCGATAAGTAATCCTTCGTTGGTCGTCACTTGAATGCTGGTTTTTCTCAGGGCAATGGTTTTTCTCGCTGTGAAGCGTTTATCACTTACACTTAGGTGAAATATATAGAGCGTACTCAGCCTTATTTTATCGTTAGCTCAGCTTGAGCTTCGCTAAGTAGAATCTCAGCAGAATCTTAGGTTTCAAATACATTGTCGTCAAACTCTTAACTTATAAATAATTACACTGACGAATATCGATGAACGACTATTGTTTAGTAATCGATATTGTTTTCAGCTTTTATTGTACTTTCGCTGTGAGATAAAAAAAAAAAAAACAATTATTTAGTACACTATTGAATACAATATGTGTCGTCATAAACGTCTAAATAATTATGGCAATCTGATACATATCAGAATGTATAGCTTACCAACCCAATAGCGGCCTACTTTTAATTCCTGTAAAATGTTCATTATGACATCATGGTGATGAAGATAACTTCAGTCTACCTTAAATACTCAACGTAACTAAAAATTTATTAATTAGTTGGGTGTGGCTTATTACTGTATCGGTTGAAATAGTGCCGAAAATAACCAATTATTTTTAAGAGCCAGAATACATATGCCTGTGAATGGCACGCCAGCTGCTGGTTGGTGTCGGTTGTTCCTGGCATACCAGTGACGTACGTAAGTGTAATATAGAACCTTCACAGTGGGAGAATATAGCAGCTAAACGTCAAGAATGGAGAGCTCATGTAGCAACTAAAGTCCAGACGTATGAAGAACATCGACGTGCTGCACTCGATAGTAGACGTGATGAATTGAAAGCCCGACCACCAGCGGCAATCAATTATACCAACGAGAATGGTGTTCTCACTTGTGTACAATGTGCACTCACCTTTCTTAAGAAAATCGGCTATATTAGCCACATGAAAGCACACGAGCGTCGGAGTTGACGCAGTCGCTGTGGTCGAAAACGGCCTGGAGTATACATACCAGTGACATGCTATAAGATTCTCCCCACTTCCATGCGAGTGAAAAAAATCAAACGAGCTGCGATCTACAAATGCTTTGTACTGGCACGCAAGCTACTGCCAGAATCTTGACACACGTGCCAGTAACTAGTTCTTACCAGTAACTGGCATGCTTTAGTGCGACTAACAAGCATGTGTATTCTGGGCTTTATTCTGGGCTTTAGTAATAATATAGCAAAATAAAAATGATTAGTATGAATTTACATTACGAGACAACCATATGTCATCAGGTACTGTTTTTTAAGTGTTTTTAAGACATACAATTTCCTAACACATTAATACATAGAGTACTCCTTTATGCCTAGCCAACGTTAGTGACTGAATTAGTGGTATTGCTTTAATATATATGCGCGGTTATAGATATAAAGAGCAGCGTAAAGGGAACATATTCTAAAATAGAATTCCGTATATATTTTCCTACGAGACATTTCAATGAAAATTCGCAACCTACAGATTTTATAGCGTCTGAACATTTATAAACCTATCTAGATTTTGATGAAGAATTCTTTGACGGATGTGAAACGATATTGCATCAGCTGGCAACCGTTCAAAGTGTCCAGCAACCTCGGCACATTTCTTCGGATGATAATTTATAAATAAACCAGGAAATAGATGGACCGACCAGTCGAGACCTCTCACGACACTCGTGAAAACTTATTACATTCTAACAAACGTACTAATGTTAGAGAATTTTCAATCAAAACAACACGTGAAAACGACACTACAAGAGATCGAGTTAAAATGGATTACACGTATACATATTATCGGAATTTCCAATAAAATAAATATACCGTATTTTATAGCGACTCTTCAGGGTAGGTAAGAATTAAGAAAAACAAGTTTCAGCTTCCGAATGATTCACAAGCGTATATGAGTTAAATAAAAGAAATAATCTGACTTAATTTTCATTTAAAAAACAATGACACAATTTCAACAATTGTTCATGTAAAGTATTATAATTTTACTAATTAGTTGTGTCATTAATATGCTTTTGTAACGATTGAAGTATTAGTAGTCACGGGTAAATATACCGGAATATAAGGCCGAAAAAGTTGTTTTTTATATTTTATAATACATAAATCGTTCGAAACCTCGGGTGAATTTAATATGTAATAATAATAATAATCACCACAAATAAGTATTCAACACACAAATTAACAAACTCAACACCAACGTATTAAAAATTTTGCTCAGCAAATAAGCCATTATTAATATAGCCAGAGTCAGCAATGACAGCGCCCAAAAGTCTTGCGTTTTGATTATAATTTACCGAGTTTCCTGTATTTCTTTAAGAAATTTTCTGTAGATAATGGAAACGATATCAAAATTCGTTTCGTAGTTAAAAAGAACTGAGAGCGTACATATAAACAATATTTATTGATTCAAAAGTACTAAAACTTAAACATAAAAATCTCATACAAAGATGTTTCAACAATAAACATAATTCTAAAACACATTTCGCAATAAAACTTTATGTAGGTATCACCTACATATCAATCAACAGAATACATCGATATGTTTTTTTTTAAGTTTGAGCGTGAAGTCTAAAGGTACTTCAGACGAAGCAGTGTTTATCACGCATCAGGACTGTACAATAAGACATGACCATTTTATATAACTGGTTTTGATAAGTATTACATTCAATTCACCTACCGGGTTTAATCACGAATCTAAATCATTTAGAAACCCTCACAGACCTACATTAATTATTTTTTTTCGAACTGACTACACTATTGACCTAGCAAGGTCTTAACAGCTTCACCGAACTACCCTACATTAAAAGATTCAACATATAACTATGGATTACTCAGTGTTTGAAATGGTCAATACGTCGCAGGCTGGGCTATAGTCCTGCAATGGGTCTATGACAATGACCTAAATGACCTAAGCTATATATCAAATCAAAAATATGTTATTCAATTTAGGCCCTAAGAAAGCACTTACGAATGTACATGCAATAATCATGCCACATATATCAATCTGCAGTATTATTCTTCTCTATATTATTTTTGGCAATGAATCTTCTAGTAGATTATTAGCGCCATTATTCAGTAGCTTATCATAGTAAACTAACAAGATGGTGGATAACTTTTTAGAACTTTCCAGGAAGTTTTTGCTGTAAGTCAAAATCCATGCTCAGTGGTATTTTCCATTTCCCATTTTTTTATATGAAAGGAGGCAAACGAATTGGTGGGTCACTAGATATTAAGTGATCACCACCGTCCATAGACAATAGCGTCATCAGGGAAGTCGCAAGTGCGTTACCAGCCTGTATATGGGTGAGTGGGGAGGGGAAGGAAAGGGAAAGAACGAAAGAGGAAGGGAGATGGGCCTCCTGCGCTCTCTCTGATCGAAACACAACAATGCAAGCACTGTTATTTCACGTCGATTTTCTGTGATAATGGTGGTACAACCCCGGTCGAGCCGACCCATTCATGCTAAAATCAGTAATAGCTTCAGCGTGGCTCTACCACCTACAAATCATCCACTTCACTTGTGCACAATAACGAAACTATATTGCGTAAAACACCGCTAATATTACACAATATAGACCCAAATCCACTGCATGCGATTCCAAGATCCCGCCAAAACTCTTGCAGTATTATCCACATATATTGCAAACATAATTTATTGTAATTTAATAGATCAAGTGTTTTATAACGAAATAAAAAATTAACGTAAAAAAAAAAATAAATAATTAAAACGCGCAATCGCAAGCGTTCGGTCTGAAAACACAAATTATTATAACAATATATCTGAAATCCATAGGACATTTCGCGTCGTAAACTCACTAACGCGCTGACAATCAACAAGCTCATTACACTGACATTTATATGGAAGTTGATAGTGATTTGTTGATGGTTTCCGTGTTACTAAAGAGAAGAACACTATTACCCACGACTATGACGATGCAACAGATTTTTTTTGTAACTTCATATAAATAACCGCCGTGTCTCAAGTTACGCCTACACTCTAGACAGGGTTACCAGTATTTGAAATATTCTATTAACTTTTTATTATTTTTAAAAAAACAAAGTGACGCTACTGTGTCTTATGCACCCAAAACAATATTGGTACTGAAAAATGCTTTTCAATGTCGTCAACACAACTAGAATATTCCTAGTGTAGCGATAGCAAATCAGCATTAAAAATAACAATTTTAAATTGATCCGAATCGTGATCTGTGGAATCGATTCATGAAAAAAAACGAGGTCTAGAGGATCAATTATTCAAAAAACAATTATTGAATATTTTTCTAGTTAGAAATAAATCGAAGTACTATGTTATAGTATCACAGATCGATTCGACAGTTAAAATTAAGTAAAATGTTTAAAAATCGATTATTTGATCTCAGATCGCCATCTCTATCCTAGTG
>JACEII010000065.1:3671097-3683052 GCA_014332785.1 Antheraea mylitta | reverse complement strand
TTTAAAAATCGATTATTTGATCTCAGATCGCCATCTCTATCCTAGTGGTGCGCTTGTTCATTTACCATCACAGATCGACCGCCTACTTATTTGCTGGGGTTAAGCTTAAAAAAACTTATCTCTCAGCTATACCGAAATACATTTGCAATACCGACCGTTAAATTACAATAACTAACGTGAATATAATAATAGCTAGATAAGCGTTATTACAAACAAACATAATTAACGTGAAGTTTTAATAAATAATCGAGTATCGCCGGGCCAGAGGTCGGGTTTGTGGTCGCAGAATCGATTCTGTGGCGCGACCAGTTTATTACTTCAGCGATTTGAATAAGAACGCAACGGAATATAACTCGAAGATATAGAATTTATGTATTTGAAAACTACCAAGCGTTACATTGCGTGTAACAGTGTATGTTCACGGAGGAAGTGAAACTTCTTTAACTTATATATATTAAATTACATTACATCTAAGAAAACTTAACTATACACTTACTCATTTTTGTATACCTACTACTAGACTCAGGCAGATACTTATACACACTTGCACGTACACACAGTGTCACAATTCAGTAGTTGAGGACGGTTAAAATTATTTCGATTCAAATGCAATGCAAGGCACAACTAGTCATAAATATTTATAGATTAAAATTATCTATTCGTCAAAAAGAACTCATTTTTCCAATATCTCCACAACCAATTTTTCTAATGTCTTAACCTATACTCGACGTGACAATGTGCATGCAAAATTGCAAACAATCAATTGGTAATTAAGGCTTAAAATCATGACAAAACTGACTCGTATTTGTATTTATAGTATTTAGCAAAAATTCAAAATCTTGTATAATTTGACTCCAATTGTATGTTATTTGTTGCATTTTCATTAGATGAATGAATGGATTATAATTAAAAAAAAAAACATGAATTCTGTGATGTCACAAAGAGTTTCTGGAATGTTCGCGCAAGATCACCGTTTCTTTTGAAGTGTATAGTATAAAAAGTTTGCAAAATATGATAATAATATCTTTCAAAATAATTAATTGCGTGTCTATTCATTTAAAACGGCTCGATATCTCATCTCACTTGACCCGAGCTCGCTCGCGCCGTAACACCAAAGGTTAACTGATAAAATCAGTAGTTATTCGTATAGTATAATAACATTATATTACGTTTTGACGTAATTTATTTATTTTAAGATAACTGTGTCAGTAGATATGTTGTTCGATATAAATATACATTCAATACAGCCACTTCAACGCATACTCGGGAGGAAATCTCGCATGAATTCGAATTACTCGTTTGATGTACGGACGTCATATCATATATTTCGATCTAGTCGTACTCTACCATAATGATTAAAGTAATAGCTGTGCCCGCGACTCCGTCCGCATGGAACTTAATGTTAAAAAGCAGATAATAATAAAATCATCTGAATGTATTAAGCCCATTTATTTATCTACATGATTGAAATGTGTCTTATTATTTATTCCAGACACCTAAAATATTTTTTTTTACAAAAATCTAAAAACTACAGACACATTAGATTTGAATTCTTATTAACATATAATCTATACATATAGAAAATAGATAAACGAAACAAATATACTCAGCTGTTTCCATACTTTTTATTTATAATTGATATGATGTTATTGTGTAATAAGACAATAATCTAATTCATTTACATTACATTTTAAGTTTAAATTATATCAGATTGGTTGGAAGCCGCGACGTGCCACAGGTTTGTTTTTGCCTATTGATACTACAATTAGTTGATATATATAGGTGATTCGATCAAAATGATTAAAAAATCATCAGAAAGTGTTTAACTATAATTAGGTACCTACGTAGTTTTGAATTGTTAAAAACCAATGAAAATCTCCATAAGTATACACTTCCTATTCGATTTTGAAGATATCCCTGAGTTATCTAGGAAACTCGAGATTCAATGCTAATGAAATTAAAATGAAACTCCCTTGAAGATATTGCCTCGCCAAAAAAAGCGGAAGCAGTCATAAGGGCTGCTGTCAGAAGTGAAAACTCAAAACAATGAAGTACATGTTTGTCTTTTGAATTTTTAAACTAATCATAGTGTGAATGAAATATTTAAATTTCAGAATTTGTTAATTTAAATTATTAACATTTAATGATATTACGAATATCATGGTGCTTATGAATGTCAAAACTACTACCACTAAGAAGCAGTCGGCAAAAAACTCAACCGGATTATTTTTTGTTACATATATATATATATTTAAAGAATCATTTCACGTTATCATCGTTTTTAGTGGATGCACAGAGAAGAGTCAGTTCCATACATCAATGTCGTTCACATATTAATCCACTCGCCTAGCCTTTTGACAACAAAACTTGGTTGAGAAGGCGTTTAAACGTACGGTCCGGCAAATCGGTAATATTCTTTCGGTCTTAGTTATAAATTACATAAAAAACTGTTACTGGTTTCACTGAATCTGAAATATGGGAGGACAAGTTTGTCACTGTTTCTGGTATTTAGGTCACGTCGGTCTTTTACGAAATTCAGCTTTCCAAAATTTTTGCGGACATACATTAAATTATTAAGAATGTATTAGAAGGACAGAGTTAATATATTGAGACGTTCAGATTATAAGAATGTGAGGAGAATTTGCTAAAGGTTTCTGAATTATTCTAACCATTTTACAGTAGCGTTATACATTTTATACATGTAGTCACAGAATGTACAGTGAAGCTGTTAAAGACCTTCCTAGGGCAGTAGCGTAGTCAGTAAAAAAAAAAAAACATTTTAAGTATATATTATAATATTGATGGTTGCTATATAGTTTGTAAAACATTTTACTAACAAACTGAATGGTATAAAACTCAAAATACTATACACAAGTAATCACTCAAATATTATCAAATGTCATATCCGTCGTTTAATTTGACGTGTTGTGGTGAACGACAATGCTCTGTTTACGTTTGAACGGGCCTTGAGCGGATTCGAACCCAGGTTGCGCAATGCGCTTGCCTACCTAGCCCGGCCCTGTTGCTACGCGTCAAAGATTATACAAAGCAGAGGAGACAATGTGGCGCGTCGGACCGTTCTACACTACTTTCTAATTGAAGTGAAACTTCTTTTTTTGGCAACCAATTTTCCAATAATTAGCAGATTTTTACTGCAACTGTCGAATAGGTATTGATATTGCAAGTTTCATGCGATCATTTCAATAAACTAACAAGATGGTGACCGTCTTGTTAGAACTTTGCAGGGTGTTTTTGTGCCAAGGTAGAGTTCATGCTTCGTGGTATTATTTCCCATCTACTTCACTTATGCACAATAACCATACTATATTACGTAAAACACCACCAATATTAAAAAAAAAACTTGAGAGGTGTCAAGGGACACCCGGACGGAACGAAGTTCCTTTCGATTAATTAGTGAAGGAATTGTAATAATTTTTTTTTTTTAAGTTATAATATTTTTTTTTATTATTAACAAATATAATGTTATATAAACTTAATCAGTAGGCTCAATTTTCGTAATAATTGGCTTGTGGTAACTGAAGTAGGAAACATATGTTTGGGATCATTATTATTATTATTTTTTATTATTTATTATTTACAAAAAACCTGTATACACTCAACAAAAATAATCGTCGCGACACCACACTGTTCAATGCGAAATAAAAATGAAAATATCTGGCTTGCTTTCTATAAGAGAGAGAGAGAGACAGACAGAGAAACATGCGACGCCGCACAGCTTACAATAGCTTACTATAGCAAAAAGTGTCGTGACAACTTTTCGTAAGAATTTTTTCCGTCTAGCCCCCTTTCACAACGCGCGATAAGGAACTTCGTTCCAAAAACACAAGGTAAATAAAATATAAAACCACCACATGACATTCAATATCCCTCTCAAAAACTCATGAAATTGCTTTAGGGGTGGTGTGAATGGGATTTTATGAAACGAAAATGTGTATCGAAAAAGAAATAGCTATAAATACATGTATAGGTCGTCAGGGATTATGATAGTATATTCTTAATGTACTCGAAACATACAAAGAGATAAAAAGAGAAACGTTGAAATCTATAGTACATTATTTTCTTTTGGATCATAGTGACTAGCGCTCACTTTTAAAAATTATTCAGTGTTGTGTATTACAAACAATGCTAATATATATTACAATAATACCAAAAATCTAATGTTTATCATCTTCATATGAGTACAGATTTATCTCATTCTCTTACGAATTAAGCAGATTACTAAGTTTCAGTTCGTGTGAACTGTATACCACCTTTTCGTAATATTAAATCTCTATCTATGTATGTACACCATTTTTTCCAAATGTTGCCATAGACTTCTATCATATTTGCGACTGACCACGAATCAATCACGAAAACAAAATCGTTTGTTGGTCTTTCAAACTTTGTCAGGATTTAATTTAGAAACGGCTTAACCAAAGTTTTGAAATAATAATGACTAAAAATGATAATGTATACTCCATCGTCAATTACACATATTCGTTCTATAAAATCTAATTCTCGCAATCCCAAAAAATTTTACATCAAAAATCAAATCAAATGAAGTCAAAAATACGAAGCATTTTAAAATTGGCAAAGATAGTGAAAGTATTTACAAAGCAACTATGAAATAATTTAACACAGCTCTTAATTATTTAAGATTACCCCTACAACGTCACAAACTCACAAACTTTACCTCTTTATAATATTAGTATAGACTAGCCTCTGCCCGCGACTTCGTTCGCGTGGCTTAGATACATTAACACTAACCTCAAAAGGAAAAAACATCCCGATTTTGAAACATTTTTCATCTGTCCTCCGCTCCTATTGGACTTAGCGTGATGATATAACCATTCTCGATAAATGAGCTATATAACACTGAAAGAATTATTCAAATCGGACCAGTAGTTCCTGAGATTAGGCACGTAGTTCGACATAACACAATCAACTGTCCCTTCTACATTTGCATCAACTATCTATGGCAGGTCAACGAACCCCTTTCGAGGCCTCCTATACATAACAAATAACAGTCGAGTGCTGCACCCACACAGGCACACATCGTGTATTCGTACACAATAATCGAACATAATCACTACATAGACTGGCATATAGCCCTATTAATCTCAATTACTGTTTTGTTGTTATTTTCTGGTAACAATTCTCATACATTTTCAACCAATTTTTAAATAAATTGTTAATCATTTAGTACTCACAATGCGTTCCTTAAACAATTGCATATCTTTTTTTTTTCAACCAGTCATCCAAATTATAACTGCTACTGTCGAGTACTTAATAATACCAGAAGTACCCTGCGATATTTCAATGTTCTAACAAGATACTGGCTTCCTTGTTAGAACTTTCCAGGCAGTTATTGTGGCATCTCAGAATTCATGCTCCGTGGTATTATTTTCCTTACACTTCACTTATACACAATAACCGAACTATATTACGTAAAACACCGTTAATATTAAAAAATATTAAATTATATATCAAATAATACTAAATATAAATCCAATACGACTAAGATCTGTGCTAAAATTTCATTTCAATCGGGTGAGTGAAGCGTTACAAATAAACAAACCCACTTTCGCATTTATAACATTCAGTTAGGCAAGTTAAGATTATTTGCAAGAAGGAAATTTATTACAAAAAAAAAAAAATATATTACAAAGAATGATGATGTTACATATAGTGGTGATGTTAAGTGATCACCACTGTTTGTAGACACCAACAACACAAAAGGAGTCGCAAGTGTGTTGCCAGGCTCTGTTTGGAATGGGGAAATGGGGGAATGAGGAGGGGCGAGGGATGTGGGTCTCCGGTGCTCTCACTTACCGAACGAAACGCAACAATGCAAACACTATTACTTTACGTGGGTGTTTCTGTGAGCGGATGATACTACCCCGGACAAACCGACCCATTCATAGTGAAATCAATAATAGCTTCAGTGTGACTCTACCATCTACACCCAGTATACATATTAGGGTGTCCTTTTTTGCCAAAAAGGCTTTTTCAACTTGAGTATTTTTGAAATCGCTCGTTTATAGCCTGGAATTACATAGGCATCTAACTGTTGTGTACTTTCCGTTTTTCAGGGTTAATCTGCGAAAAATTTGAATGGACTTAAATGATTCTTTTACTAAGCAGATAGAGAATTTCTTAGAGCACTATGTAGGCTACAGATCATCACCCTGTTCTACTGGAGATAAGCAGTAATGATTAAAATTGAATAGAGGTTACTTAAAATCTTAAAAAAGGTTATATAGTGTTGCAATTATAGCAATACTGCATACATTTATATATGAGCTGAGTCGCGTGCACAGCTATATAATAATACAATGAATAGGAAAAAGGTTTCATTTTGTGGGAAAATACGGGTAAAGAAATTGCCACATTTAAACCATTTAAAAATAATAATGTCAATAACTCTCGTCAAAATCGATCCGTTCGTTTCGAATGTTAAAACATGAGATACTTTAATTTTATGTATATGTATAGATTGTTGTATAATCTAAGCTATCTAGTTATAACGAAAAAAAAAAACACTATCATGTTAAACCCAATAACGAGTATGTTGATAGACACGCTGAGAAATAATGTTCCGAACACGGCCGGTGCAGTCTATAAACTTATACACGTCGAAATATAAATAAATCATGTAATCAACGTCAACGTTTCCCGAAAATAATATGTCCCGGCAACCGCGGCCGCCTCTCACACCGTTGTGTAACCTTTAACTTTATAAACGATACGATTCTTTATACCAAACAATTGATCGACGTGTCTTCACATAATAAATTAGTATTTATTGTTATGTTATCATAACAACGAACAAATTAAATAGTTTTATGATAACGCAGTAGTGAATAGAAGTATGTCCTCATTTGCTAGTTACCTAGTACTCTATTAAATAACTTAATTATATTGAGGCAAAATTTCTTTACTACCCCTGAGGTTTTAGTTGAAATATCTCAAGTGTTATTATGTATTGGTAACTCAGTAATACTACGTGAGCATTTCAATTTCAAACCAGAGATAAATCTGATTGTAGCGATTTAGTGCTCAAATATTGCACAAGATCGAATACTCTTAAAAGTTAATAAATATGGTACACTTTTATAAAGTAGAGATGGGTATGTGATGCTGTTCCATGCACAATATTTCTTTACGAAACTTTGCTGTAATTTAATTTATGTTAGAACAACACATTTATATCGTTATTGCTTAAATTAACTAAAATGTAGTGATAAGTGTCTGGTAAGTTGAAAAAATATCCTGCCATCTGAGAGCTACCTCGGCGTGCGCTTATAAACCATTAGACTTCTTCTATCTTATTATGACTTATAATGTATACTCTCATTATTAATAACACTGTAAGTACGTCCAAGCACTATATGTCAAGAGAGTTTTAATGTGTAAAGACTCTTAAGAGGGTCGATTAATATGAGAACTACGGTGACGTCTGGAAACGACGCCCGTCTCTATTCACCCACCAAAAACGAATGTAACTATCTATGTCTATAGCCATGTATTTTCGTAATGTTGTGTTATTTTATACATGATAAGATGGTTAATCCAGAATTTCTTGACAGTTCTTCTTCATTACTAGGTTATTTTCCAAACCAGTGACAATTTTAAATTGTATTTTTTTTTTATTTCAGACAAAATGCAAAGTTGCTGGCATTTGCTATTGTTTCGTAAACCTTCACTAAAATAATCTTCACATCTATATTTCAGCGTGTTATTTTAAGAACATGTAACAAACAAACGTAACAGCAGACAGATATGGTGAACGATACGGGAACGGTGTAAACACGTCCGTTCATTTTGTGACACGAAAATAAACAACACATACAGGGCGTGGTTTTTGGAAAGCGTCTCAACTCGGGACACTCCACAAAGCTCTCCCAAGCTTTGAACTTTGTACGTGCGTGTTAACACTTCTTAGAAAACGTAATGAATATAAAACGACTGTAAATAAACTCATGGTTGAGAAAGAAAACTATTTCAACGTTTCGATGGTATAGGATTTGTATTCTTTGATCGTTGGGACGAGTTATACGCGCCTTTGTGGAGAATTATTCGGTTTAATACTTGTAAAGTCTATAGTAAAAATAAAACATTAACTAAAGGTTGTTTATGTTTTCATTTGAACGTGCTAATCTCTAGCACCACCAGACATGTTTGAACAAATATTAGGTACTTACTGTATTTTATAACTTACTAAATTCTGCCCGCGACTTTGTCTCCGTGGAATAGTTACCTGGGGCTAACGCTACCAGGTGGCGCGGCGGAAGCTCTCAAAATGCCGGATTTTGAAACATTCTTCATTGGTGCTTCGCTGCTATTGGTCTTAGCCTTATGATCTTTTGATCATAGGAAGCAAACTAACAGGTGGGTTTAGGGATGGAGGATAGGAAAAGGAAGTGGGCCTCCAGCGCTCTCACTTACCAAACGCAACAAAGCAAGCACTGTTACTTCACGTCGGGTTTCTATGGGTGGGTGGTACTAACTTGGATGAGTCTATCCATTCATGCTGAAACCAGTAATAGCTTCAGCGTGGCTCTACCACCTAGAGTATGATATAATACAGCCTTCCTAGATAAAAGAACTTCATGAGGTTAGCGCTTTCAACTAAACAAACTCTTCAGCTTTATTATCTTAGTATAGATTCTTATGCATTATCATATAACCCTATCCTTTCCTATGGTTACGTAAGCATTGGGAAAGTTTTTACAAAATATCTCGCTAGTTTCAAAATAAAAGAACAGAGGAAAAGTAAATATTATTGACGTAATCACTATTCAGATCTCCATCCCGTTCGCTTTTAAGACCCCCCTACAACCCTACAAATTATTTTTTTGTAGTTAATGTAAAATATAAACACAGATTGCGATTTTTTTTCTGTAAAAGAAAAAACATCCGCTCAAACATATTCTATTATGTTAATTATTCTAAACAGAAAAACTGATTATATTCCATGGGCCATGAAACAGATTAAATCTTTTTTAACATTGGGTTAGTGAAGTCTTTTCAGAAAAAAAATTGAATAAAGTTCACATAATTTATGTTTTTATTGCTGATTAGAATTTTTTTAATATTGTCCATTTTAGGGCACGTAGTATTAGAATTCTTGAATGAGGTATGCCTCACTCGGGTCCACAACGTTATTGTTAAGGTGTTTTTTTAAATATAATATTTTAAACTATGCAAGATGCATGAGATTCTGACTTGCTAATAGGTGGGTAGGTAAACTAAAACAAAACCCATAGTGAATCGGCCCAAGAAAGATCTTTTTCGAGAAAAAACAAAATATGTAAAAAACAGAAATAAGATCTTACGATTGACTGAAAGGATCGGTTTCAATTTTTAATATAACTTAGAGACTAAAAATAGTTCCTAGAAAAAAAATTAAGAGCATCACAAGATCATCATACCTAGCATCATAAGATCTTTGAAAAATCTTAATTTTTTCTTTCGAATTTCACCGTTTTAAGGCTAAAAACCGCCAATGTTATGCAAATGACTGCCATGACCCGGAAAAATTATATTCGCAAAATCCGACTCGATAAATACTAGTTCTGTTTATCAACTTTTT
The DNA here is from genome assembly GCA_014332785.1 of Antheraea mylitta. Classification (NCBI taxonomy): domain Eukaryota; kingdom Metazoa; phylum Arthropoda; class Insecta; order Lepidoptera; family Saturniidae; genus Antheraea; species Antheraea mylitta. The sequence continues at coordinate 3,673,457 of JACEII010000065.1, read as the reverse complement.
GAAAATATATACTTTTTTTTTCAGATAAGTAATGTCAGAGGCACATCTGGTACCGCGAACGCTGTCGACAAAAACATACCCAGGAAAACGACTACAATTTTTTTAACGTTCGAAAATTTCGAACCTAATTTTCACACAATCTATAATAAATGCCATACTTTAAATTGTTTGTTTTTTTTAATGCAGTTTTATGCACGAAAAAAAAATCTTAAACATGACCCTACTTTTAGGTGCTCAGCTATATGTAAGCCATGAATAGTTTAGTTAAAATACAGCAAGATAATATAATTTATTTTTTAAGCTCACAACTTGTTTCGTATATTATTAATTAATTATTACTAACAAAACATGTTCTAAAAGTTGCTCAGAGTATACACTTACAGTTAAACAAAGGATAATGTAAATTAATTCAATAATCTTTGAGTTATAAGCATACTAATGGACAAATGGACAATAGAAGTTGGTTTTTATAAACTTTAAGATGTTATCTGTAAATCTTGATAGTTATTTTAATAATTTCATACAAGATTCAAAGGATATTAAAAATTATTTCAGAAATTGTTTAAAGAGATGTCGGATATATATTTAAAACTAGTGTAAAATATTTAAATTTCCATAAAAATAAGTATTAGCGTTTTAAGAGTATGACAAGCTAAGTCGGTAGGTGTTTCTGACGGAAGCATGAACTAAACAAATGTTGTCGCTAAGCTGCCACTTTCACATACTCAATGCGTTGTTATTCTCCAAGCGTGGGCATCGCAGACACACTGTTAGATTAAAATATATCTGTACAGTCGCTTACAAAATTAAAATCTAATCCTATATATAAAAATAATACGATGACTTGAGTTTTTGGTGGGATCTTGGAATGTCAAGTAATAGATTTTATATTTAATTATAATTTTTGTGGTATTTGGCTCTATATTTTGTAATATTGGTGGAGTTTTACTTAGTATAGTTTGGATGTTGTGCACAAGTGAAGTGGATGGGAAATAACAACAAGGAGCATGGATTCTAACTTGCCACAATAACTTACCTGGAAAGTTCTAATAAGAGAGCCATCATTTTGTGAGAAAATTAAAATGATCGCAAGAAACTTGTGTAGCGACGGGCGAGAGATGCTGTATCAGCATTTTCAGGCGTGAATTTAAGTTAGCGCACAATGCTCGCCAGCTGCTTACAGAGCACCGCCCGGCACGTATTACTTGATATACCCCGTTGTAGGGGGATCATTGTATTACAGAAACATATTACAGTGCTTAACAGACTCTTGGGACATTTCATTTTTACATAAATAACGTCACACATACCTTCTATACTTGTAATAGCATTACCTACTGTGCCAGTGTCGAACAATGCCAATAATAATCTACTAGAAGATCAATTGCCAAAAATAAAATAAAGGCGAATGATATAAAAATTTCGATTTACTACAAGTCTACTGCAAAGATTTCAATCAATTTTTTTAGATACTTGATCTTTATTTCAGCTATATTTTGATTTAGCTACTGTTGAATGATTTCGTAGCTTTTTGAGTAATAGGTTCCAATACATCGAAACAGGAAATGGCATTGCTGACAAAGTCTCATCGTCCTTTATGCCAGTTGAGAGAGGTGTTCCACAAGGTTCAATTTTGGGACCTTTGTTGTTCATTCTGTATAGCTCTGAAATCATTATTGGTATCAAACATTGTAAATTTCATTTATATACAGACGACAATTATATTTGCTCTGTCTCCCACGTGATACCATGGAAGCATCACGCAGGATGAATCAAGACCTCACCAGTGTAAAAGAATGGGTCGATGCTAACTGTTTGATTTGAATCCGACCAAGTCAAAGTTTATGGTTTTAGGATTAAAAAAAAATTATAAGTATTATACAGTCATAAGAACTGCCGACAGAAGTGAAACCTCAAAACAAAGAAACATCTGTATTCCCTTTTGGATTTTATGTTAATAATAGTGTATAATATTACCACTCAAAGTACCAAAAATAGTTTTCATTAAAAAAAGAAACCAGATTGAGTTTCATTGTTTCTGAGTGCCTCAGAGCCTATATTGAACGAAATATATTTGCAATCGAAATAAAATCAAATTTAAATAAAGTTCTTAATATTGTAAATGTATATAATAAATACTTCTGTTGCTAACGATACATGCACAAACAAAAGACAGAACGAAAGTCCGAAAGTATGCATAATCATTTCATACATATGACTTGACTGTGTGTATTTTTACACGAATAATATTGTCACAAAAACAGTGATGCAACTCGTATTAACTATTCAAAGCAAAACCAGTTTTTACATAAAAGTGTATTTTTCAATTTTAACATGTTCTCTGTTTATTTTATTTTTTA
>JACEII010000065.1:3652897-3666097 GCA_014332785.1 Antheraea mylitta | reverse complement strand
TATATATATATGATAAACACAGTAATAAATAAGTATGATATAGGTAAATTCTATGAATTAAATATTAAAAAGGTAAAATAATTATATAGTACAGAGATTCAAAGTATAATTTTCGAAACAGGGAATAAAGTGACGACATTCATTTTTTAATGTAATTAGACTAGTTTCACATCTTATAGGTGGTGGTACATTCGTTTGGTATGTTGTATGTATTTGTCTATTAAGTTTTACTATAAGATATTATTAATTGTTGTACCTTGAAAAAAAATCTGAACGTCTAGAAATGACGCCGCTCTCTGTGTAAACACGAATGTAATTATCTAAATTTGTAAAAAAATGTGTCATGAAAAATTAACCCGATCGTGTTTCATGCCGGTTCTTCTCGATGACTGCGTTGTTTTCCGAACAGGTGGTAGATTTAACGTTCACAAACGCCTTCCAAGTCTTTCGCCTTCTAAATAAAAAAACGACATAGTGTAAATACTAGAAATAATAACAAACTGGTCACATCATGTTTTAGGCTGACTAAGACCAGTAATATTTTTTTAGGTAATGGTGTTAGATTTTATAACAAAGTCCCAACACACATTAACGACTTACCAGATAATATATTATGTCAAGTGTTATGTCAAGCGAGATATATAAAGCGTGGTTCATAAAAATAACAGGGTGGATCAATATGTGAACGATGGCGACGTCTGGAAGTGAGGCATGCCTGTGTGCATCCATTAAAAATGACTATAACCTTAAATGTTTAGTATGTTATAATTATATTTAAAAAAAATATTATGAAAAGATAAACCAGATCGAGCTTCTTGCCGGCACTTCTCGATGGTTGTATTCCGAACCGGTGGTAGTTTTGGCATTCATAAGTGCCTTTTCAGGACCTAAATTGAATAAAGGATTTTTAATTTTAAAAGAAAAGTTGGCAACGTTGCCAATGGCGTTTATACTGTCTTTCCACCTCCCGACGCAGGATTATTATTAAAAGAAATCAACTAACTAACAGAGGACGCGGTAAACATTACAAACCAGTTCTGTCGGCTAAAAATAACAATAAAAGTCTTATTAAATATGCTAACTGCTTTGTTTTTCTCGATGCGGTGACGCGGCTTCGGTTGCGGACTGCGCTTATACAATGTACAATGGCCAAGAGACAAAACTTTTTAATTTAGACGTGGTCTTAGAAGATTACATCGTAAGCGACAATTAATTGCCAATTGTCAACAGTGCCCACACTCTTTCGTTTCTCTCTCTCTCTCTTTCGTTCGCACGTAGAAGCAAGTTTTTTTAATTTGTTGACTTCTTGTTATACCACCTAAGAAGGTTCAACACAGCATGATTTCTTTCTTTGTATTTAAGTATATCCCTTAGGTTAACTTTCTTTGGAATCTACTTCTGAAAGTCTGGCAGATTATAATTTAACTAGCTGTTGCCCGCGGATTCGCACGTGTTTTTTGAATATATTAAATAAATTTAAAATTGTTATTAGATGTGTAAATAACAATAATACTCTTTCAAAAATATTTGTTAGTATGACACGCACATCATCTACAGTAACAGGTAACATGTACATTATATATGTGAATACTAATAGTCTATCGAATAGGATGGGATTTATCATAAGCCACATAGCTGGAACTTTAAACTACTATCTATATATCACCCTCAGTGCTCACTTACACTATATAAGAAAGTAATGAAAATATTAAGCTATACATTATCGAACAATATGTGTTAAATCTTTTATTATATAGATATAATATGTCCATATTGTTGATATAATCAAGTTATTAATATACCTTGCTATAATTTAAATCACATATAAACATATGACTTTCAATTATATTTATTCTTGGAGTCCAGTACAATGCACGTCACACGCGCATGTTTACAGTAAACATATATATATATATATATATGTTATTTTGGTCAATTTCACACATACGAATCCACGGATAACAGTTCATCACAACATAGTGTCAACATAGTCGTGTTCCACGTCTGTCTATATGTCTGTTTGCGATAAGATCAAAAACGCATCTTCATGCCGTTTTTACCAATATATAAAATGATTCTTGGGCACGGTTTAGGTATAGTTTGTCTTATTATCAGGGCGGGTATGGTCTGTTGAACCCGCTAGCTTAAAATAAAACAGCTAATTAGTTAGTTATTTGCCCGTAAAATTCCCGTTCAAATATTACTTGTAGTCCGTTGAAGCTGTTAAGAGCTTGCTAGGTCAATAGCGTAGTCATTTCTAAGAAAAAAAAAAACCGTCAGCCGTTTCGGAGATTACCCGGAACAAATAAATAAACGGACATATCGACAGACTTAAAAAATATATATATTTGTAGCACCGCAGATATATGTATTCATCAAAAAGTATTTATTCACAAACCAAATATTGGGAACAAAACTAACTTAGAAGAAACTTTTCGAGGAGTTTTGGCAGGATTTCAGTCTGTCATGTAGGGGATTTTATATTTTATTCATAATCTTGTGTTATTTGACTCTATATTGTGTTAAATTGGTGGCGTTTTATCTAATATGGTTTGTTTATTGTACATAAGTGAAATGAATGAAAACTAATACCACGGAACATGTATTCTGCGGTCTTCAAAATTAAGAAGATAAAAATTTACGAAATATTATATAGAAGATTTGGCGCTTATACCTTTACATAAACTTAGACATAGAAGAAAACTGGGTAGAGAATACATAAGAACTACCTATATTGACAACTTCAAAATTGGCAGTATGGATTAATTCCTTCGCCTGTATTGATGGACGAATATTATTACTACTAACCTTTTAGAATATCATCACAAAATAGACTTTAAAAATGTTTGCGATAGCAACGTACTACGTATAATCAAAAATTAGAATTAAAAATAACGTAGAATAAACTTTTGAACAGGAACACAAAATAAACCCTGGTATTATTTCCGATAGAATGCTATCATGTTACCATGGTAACGCAAAGATATTACTGACACGCAGCGGATGCTTTAAAAATTGTCCGATTTTGAGACATTCTTCATTAGTGCTCCGCTCCTATTGGATTTAACGTGATGATATGTAGCCTATAGTCATCCTCGATAAACTAGCTATCTAACACAAAAAGAAACTTTCAAATCGGACCGGTCTTGAGATTAGCGCGTTCAACCAACCAAACAAACAAACTCTTCAGCTTTATAATATTAGTATAGATATGTTTTCAAATAATCAATTATTTAATAAACTGTCAATATTAAACAACTAATTCTGAAAATTACATTTTAATATCATTTACAGTTTCTCTGTAACCTATTTTTAATGAAGAGTCTCCAAAAATTTCATTAACAAATAAATATTGTAAAAAAGACAATTTTAAAGATCCGTTTTAGGGTATCATTATTGATAGTGACTACTTTATATTAAATTATATTAATTTTAATTCCATAATCTAGTGGGAAGAGGGGAGTCCTCTTGACATGATCTTGCTCTTACCTTTTTAACATATATACATTTAGAATACACTACACGCCATAATACTCTTTAGTGGATGCACAATGGAGTCAATTCCAGACATCATTATCGTTCACATATTGTACTACTCTATTTTAACACCAAAATCCGCTTAAATTTTTCTCTTTAAACAAACGAACGAACGAACGAACGAATGAATGAACGAACGAACGAACAAACAAACAAACAAAATCTTCAGCTTGGAGTTTTTGGCGGGATTTTAGTCTGTCATGAAGTGGATTTTATATTTTATTCATAATCTTGTGTTATTTGACTATATATTGTGTAAATTTGGTGGTGTTTTACGTAATATAGTTAGTTTATTGTGCATAAGTGAAGTGAATGGAAAATAATACCACGGAGCGTGAAATTCTGAGATGCCACAAAAACTCCCAGGAAGTTTCTAACAAGGGAACCACCATCTTGTTAGAATATTGATTCACACGATGCTTAACATTGAAATGATTGCACGACGCTTGGGATATTATTGACTACGTCACAATGGCAGTAATAATAGGCAACGCAAACAAAGTCGTGGGCTTTAGTTTTAGACAAAGATGACGGCAACTCGTCTATGTTCACAATCTGCACTATTAAAATCGGCGACCAATTTACACTAATCATATTTTAGCGTGCCTACGTTACAAAATCAGTCTTAAAGTATATCTATACAGATATACTCGCGTGTTATAATAGATGGATCAATCTATACGATTTAATATCTTTGTTTCTATTCTATTTAACACAACTGGTTAATAAAATTGCAAAACAACTCTAGATACAAGTAACAGAATATCTAAGAAACCGAATAGAAAACAAAGTTTTTAAACTATCACCTGCTGCATCTATTTAAATTCTATAAAGTTATAAGAAATAAAGAGGATTATCAGGAACTCCTTCCTTTAACTGAATTAATTAATCGGCAAACTTTTAATTCCCCATTAGCAAGAACTAACATAGACCAACATTGTCCTTTGTATTGCATCATTTTTATCAAACGATCAGAGACTCACTGCAGGGTCATAGGCCTCTTCCCGAAGGAAGGTATGGATAGTAAAAAGTACAAGAATTCCGAATAATTCTTTGGTACATGTTGGGGTTAGAACCTTTTTTTATATCATATAGGAGGCAAACGAACAGGCGGGTCACCTGTTGTTAAGTGATCACCACCGTCCATAGACACTAGCAACCCCAGAGGAGTCGCAAGTGCGTTGCCAACCTGTGTTTGGGGGAATGGAAAAAAAGGGAAACGAGAGGGGAGGGGGAGTTGGGGCTCCAGTGCTCTCATTGACCGAATGAAACGCAACAATGCAAACACTGTTACTTCACGTCGTTTTCTGTGAGAGGTTAGTACTACCCCGGACGAGCCGATCCATTCATGCTGTAACCAATAATAGCTTCAGCGTGGCTCTACCACCTACAAATGACACCACCTGCGTACATCGAAATGATATTCCGACGGTCAAACCACTAGGCCATGATATATATTGTATTCATTGATTTAGGGTTTTTATATATCAATAATTGCATGCTTTCCTGGAAAAGCATAACGTTGATTAATCTGATTCCAAAGTGATGATGTATGCAGAGGTAGCAAAATGGAATATAATATTGATCTAGGTGAGTAAGAGTTTTACAATAAACAAGTTCGGTAAGTGAAGACATTATAATGGAAGTATTGTGTGACTCTAACATATTTACCTGTAGTTGCCTGATGATCCCATCCTAAGGTTAAAACTTTGTCATCAAGCAGTTAATGGTCTTTTGCGATAATATTATTTTAGATATCAAGAGACATTATAGTCAAAACATAAACTTTAGAGTTTATTTAAGACGTTGTTAAAAAAAAACTACTACGCTAATACTTCTTACAGTTTCAAGTTACTTTAAAATGTTTTTCTTCGCCGTCACACGATAGGGTTACTAATTTATTTGGAATTACTGAATAAACGCAAATTCTCAATATTTATTCAGTACAGAATGTCTAAAACATAGGTAGATCAGTACTAAAGGCGTTTCCATTAATTACGTTAGAAGATTATAGTGTGGAGGGAGTTAAGCCAAATCTCACTAAATCTCACGTGAAAGAGACAGGATTTCGGTAAATGTCATGCCTATTTTTTCAAACAAAAAAATTGAGTAAAAATGAAAAAAAATTAGATGAATTCAAAGTAAAACATGTTTCTATACTAAAATGTGCAGAGATCTGACAGAGTGCTATATATTATATTTATATTAAAATCCATGAATAGACGTAAACCTATTTAGTATTGATATTTCGATATGTAACCATAATTACAAGTAAATGTAATTAATAACAGTATAAAAGTAAAGATAACAATAATAAAGCAAATTGTATTTTTTTAAGAAATCCAATGCAATACACACATTCGTTATACCCAAAATATAAATTTCGAAAGATCTCGCGTGAGATTAGGGGAGTCAGAAGACAGGTCGAGACAAATCTCGCGATATCTCACCAGGGCCGATGGGTGGTCAAAAAATCCTAAAAAACCCCTGACGTAATTAATGGAAGACACCTAACAGTACAAACGACGTGTCTTTAATTGCTCAACTAACGCGACCACACAAACATTTACGAATTATTAAACCAAACAGCAAGCGCGAGCAGTACTTATTAAAAAAATGACATGATCCTTTATAGTGTGGACACCATAAAAGCATTAAGCTGGCAGGTCGAGCGACCGACAGCGTATGCAAATTTTATTGTCCATCCTTATTGCATAAACTAAGCAGGTGTTCTGTGGATACGGTCTATTGTTTACCCACAGAGCAATAACCTACAGTAACATTAATAAATGCACTCAAATAAAATTATAGAAAAAAAATCCATCAAAGTACACGGTGCTTGTTGTTTTTGGAATGATTTGACAAATAAAAATAATGAAAATTTTATTTTGCTTGTGATCCTTCATAAGGATTTTACTTTAATAAACAATTGTCCTGATTTTAAAACAATGCAATACATGCGTTGACTTTTACAATAGTTCTAATAATATTAGAAACCTGATAGTTTGCAAGGGTGAATGTTGTTTGTTATTTTGTCACGCAGAAACTATTAAACGTATGTTAATGAAACTTTATTGCAATATATCTTATACACAACAATAACCCACAGGCTACAATTTCTTTTAAATTTATCTTAATAAAAGGATAAACATCGAGTAAGTAAGAAAAATCCTGCAGTCGAGAGCTACTCGCGCTGCATAAATTCATTGACTTACATTTATACTACCTAGACTATTATTATAAAAAAGTAAAGTTTGTTCATTTGTAAAAGATAGATCCGTAACTAATAATACGATTTTATTTTTCACTTAGTACAATGGGCTGTTTCTTAATACACTTCTTGTCAGATGTCATCTCAGTATGCATACCTTTTATATACATCATTTTTCATACCATCCATACATATCTTCTTCGATCTATACTCCTATATCCGTCCATCATCATATTCAAGACTTTTCTCGTTATATGATTTTCACCTCTTCATCTTTTTTATCATCTCATAACATGCTGGTACCATGCTAACCAATTATTCCTCAACTTATCTGTCACCGGTGCTATTTTCAAACTTCCTCTGACACTCATTTTTAATTTTATCCATTCCATTTACACCACACATCCATCTTAACATTCGCACCTCTGCCACATGTAATCTTTCCTCATCCGCCTCTTTCGTGGCTCAGCATTCGGATCCATATAATAGCTATATACACCTTTTCCTTGAGAGGCAAGAGCTTGGGCTGTATATATTCTTATAAAATTTTATATTGTTACCTTAACCGAACGAAGTCACTAGCGGTTGCTACTAGTGGCTGTTCTACTAGAGACACGAGATGAATTTGTCAAAAACTCAACACATTTTTTTTTTCGAAATGAAAACGTTGTTGACCTGGAATAGTCTTTACAGCTTCACCGAACTATTGAGGCTAGCGCGGACGACACCCTAGTCGTAGCCCGGGGTGAGGAATGGAGGGATGTGGACCGCCTGGCCACGATGGCCACAACCCTCGTGGTCAGGCGCATAAGGAGGTTGAGCCTTAGGGTGGCCCTCGAGAAGACCGAGGCCACACTCTTTCTTGGGCCTCGGCGGGGGCCACCACCTGGGGCCCACATTATACTGGAGGGCGCCCGGATCAGGGGGGGAGCCCAAATGAAGTACTTGGGCCTTACCCTGGACGGGCACTGGCGGTTCGAGTCCCACTTCGCGGGGCTAGGGCCATGAATTGCTAGGGCGGCGGTGACACTCAACCAGTTACTCCCCAATATTGGGTGGCCGGGGGGCCGGGTGCCGGCGACTGTACATGGGAGCCGTGCGGGCGATAGCCGCTTACGGGACACTGATCTGAGCAGACGTCCTCGGTGCCGCCAATGTGCGCGGGCTTCGCAATGTGCAGCGCACGGTGGCGCTGAGGGCGATCCGGGCGTATCGGACGGTGTTCTCGGCGGCGGCTTTCACTCTCGCAAGCTCCCTTCCTTGGGAGCTGGAAGCAGGAGTTCTCGCCACCGTGCACGAATTCACGGCGGCGAGGAAACGTAGTGGGGAGCTTCCGGCACTCAGGGAAATAGAGGCCAAAAGGCAGGAGTTGCGGGAGAAGGCGGTAGAGCGGTGGATGCACGACCTGGCGGACGCGCGCTTCGGGTCGTACACCGTCGACGCCATCCGCCCGGTCCTGCGGGAGTGGATTGGAAGGAGATGGGGCTCCCTGTCGTTCAGGCTGGTGCAGGTGCTGACCGGACACGATTGTTTCGGGTGGTAGGTACCGACCGCCGCCTGCCATGAGTGTAGCGCTGAGGAGGATACCGCGCAGCACACTCTCTCTGGGTGTGTTGCGTGGGAGATGGAGCGCCGCACTCTGGCGGCGATGGTGGGGGAGGATTTGCCGCTGCTAAGCGTGGCTTTATCCATGCTCGGCAGTGAGCAGGCGTAGCGAGTAGTGGCCTCCTTTTGCGAGGAAGTCATCTCGCAAAAGGAGGCGGCGGAGAGGGCCCGTGAGGCGGACCCACTAAGTGGCCGTCTCCGCCAATGGAGGACCGGCAGGAGGGGCGGCGCTTTGCCCAACTCCTCCTGACACCGTAGCCAGACCTGAGGGGATGCAGCCGGGGGGCATGTTCCTTCATTGCACAGGTCCGACGGGCGAGGGGAGGCAGCTGGTGTGTACCCAGCTGCCTCTCTATAGGTAGGAGCCCGGCGGCCACCTTCCGCCGGGCGGACCGTTGAGGCGGTTATCTAGGGTAATAGCTTAGAACGATCCCTTGCCGCCCCAACACTACGGTCTGTCGGTACACCGTGGGGTTTTAGTCCGTGTGAGTCGGACATAACCCACCCTCTTCCCCGGGAGGATGCGTATCCATAAGGGATTTCCCCTGGTTAAAAAAAATAATACATATGACACTTCCAGACCGACCGTACGTTCGTTCGTCAACTTCATGGCATAAAAAATAATATTTATTAATGGAAATTTAGTCATGCATCTTGAGGTACTGATATATAATTTAACTGCGATCGCCCAGCTACAACGATGTGACGTTTCTCGCATTACAATGTCGTGTTTTGTTTACTTCGAGCTTAAAAACCTGCGCGCACGCACCGCATCCACCGCGCTAACCAATCAACGACGCGTTTGTATTATAGAAACGACAGATCATAGTCCAGAAGTAGGATTAATTTGTGATTTTCATCTTGTTTTTTTTTATTATATATAACGTAGACTGTTTTTGTCTTTAATTTAGATTAATATATAAATTTCGATGTACATTTACCATTTTAATATAACACTAATAAATGGAGAAATTATACATATATACATTCAAAAATTATTAAACTTTTTTTGTGCAGAGGTAGTTGTCAAAATACATTCACAATTACTGCAATTTCTTGACACGTAAATATTATCAGAACACGCTTATAATTATTTATAAAAAAAAAACATGAAATTGTTTCCTCTAATTGTTGTAATTATAGTAGTCTTCAACTCCTGGTCAAAATCTCAATACAATATTATGATTCGGACGCGCGTATCGAATATCAATGCGCGGTACCTTCTCGCAAAGAGTGAGTAAAATTATAAACAGCATTAGCATATAGCTGAGGCCTTCGGGTGCAAGTCGATTGAATTAATAATAAAAAACGATATTCCTTACTTTTTATCCAAACTCCTAAAGACAATTTTACATTATGTTACACTTTTCGGTTCAAATTATCTTTTGACAAAAAAAAACAAAAGAGGCGAAGTTCGCCATTGTTTTTAGCTTTTTTACTTTGCAAAACTTTTGGTGAAGAAGAACCTTATGATATTATCTAATGGTAATTTGACCGGAACCGCTCTACCGCGCCATAGGTACGCGAGAAGCGAAACGGGGGGCGAATGACTTTCTGTGTCAGACGCACATGAGATAAAATATTTTAAGATGGGTTGTACGTTATGTGTTAAGATTTTACATATCCGAAAATTGAAGATTCATTTCATTTATATTAGTTATTTATTTTTATATATCTAAAAATAAATTGCACAAAAACCGGAATTTGATATAATTATACTCGTCAAAATAAAGCTTCAAAAAATTGTGCTTTGATATCGTAATATCTGTCTAATACTACGAATCACATGTGAGTTCATGCTCTTTCCTTCCCACTCCCGACTACCCTGCACCTTCCTATGGCGCGGTACAGCGCTTGTGGTCAGACTATCACTGTTTCACTTACCAGATCGAACAGTGAATCCGTTTTGTTTTGTTGCCTTTTAAGTTTAGCCAACATATATGCAGCTGACAAGAGGGTTACAATTAATTATATATAGATTATAAACATTCATGGTCACCCTCTTTTTCTGGCATAACGTGCCTACTATCAACAATAATGTAATTGTGTCAAGAAAAAAAAAAAACAATGCTTAAGGTAAACGTGAGGTTGGTATGTATTTGTGTTTGGTATTTGGTCTTTTTTTTTTACGTGGGGAAATCCCTTATGGATATCCACCCTCCCGGGGGAGAGAGTGGCTTATTTCCGACTCGCACGGACTAAAACCCCACGGCGTACCGACAGACCGCCCGAGGTGGAGGCATGGGAGGAGCCGGTAGCAGCGGAGGGTCGGGGAATAATTCTCCCACGACCCTCGCCACCACCTCCGGCTGGAGGGTCTCCGTCACCGGGGGCGCCCAGGATCGTAACTTGTTGCGTATGAGCCGGTACGGGCGCCCCCAAGGATCCCCCTCCAGCGTTTGCAGCAGCTCTTACCATGCCGCTTCCTTCGCCCGGCTGATGGCAGCCTGCAGGGTCTTCCTGCACTCCCTGTAACTGCAATACAGCCGGGCCTCCACCTCGGGGTTGGTATTTGGTCTTGTGCTATACGATAATGACTAGATGTATAGTTAAGTCTTTATACTACGTGGATTCGTATAGTATATAGTTCATGGGCATTCTCATATACACTGTGACTGTTTAAAGAGTGACAACCTGCAATCGTGTTCATGGTCACGTTAAACATATAACATAACAATATCAATACAAATACTAATAAACAACAGAGAGAACCTAAGTTATAGTTTGTTCTAAGATTCTCAAAAGTATGGGTACAAATTTAAATAAACCTAGGTTGAATGAGCGTTGACAAAACCTGCGAGAGGCGTCCCGGAGTTTGTAACCTATTCGACAATAAACCCTTGTGTTGTTCAAACTTCGAAATATTATCTTTTGTTTATCGGTTGGCTTCTCTTTCCCATCACTTTTACCACACCCGACGGTCATTAACACCGATAGCACTTAGAGGATAGAGTATATTTTTTGTATTTTCTAGATAATTTCAAATATTAAGCACTTATTTTTTAATTGATTTATATCCGGAAACAACCAATGAGTGTTCTGCAAAAATATTACTAGCGACTAACCAATCGGACGGTATATATATTTTAATATGTATATAAGGCAAATATATTTCACTTCTTCCACGTAAAGACAACGATACATGCTTTTTTATTTTTGCATATACTTAAATAATATAAATATATCTTACCAAGTAAAATACGAGATGAAAATCAAATATATACATATATTTTAATTAGAATGCTTTCCTCGTCGCGTGTCCCGGTGCGTTCAATTTGGCCATAGATCAAAAATGCATAATTACACGGAGCCGTAATTTTTCGTTACGTCGCCGAGGGAAATCTAACCCTTTGTTTTAATTCAAGTAACATTTTATGGATGAAGTAATTGCAGAATTATATGATTAGGCTACATGAAAATGTTATTAGTGAAAACAATATTAACTTCATTGTTAAACTTTTAATGGGAGTATGGAGTACTACGGATTATTTATACGCGTAACAAGCGCGTAATTATTTCCATACTATTACGACATTCTGTAGAAGTAAAAAAAAAAGCTTTCATTCAATACAGTGTAACTTTTTTACTACCAAATTAATACTCTTATTTCTTCTTATCCAATTTTTAAGGGATAACTTCCTTTTTTATACAGGATTCCATTTGTCATAATCATCAGCCTGTAAGATACCCACTGCAGGGCCATAGATCATAGGGCATAATCACCGCCCCAACCCACGACTTCAAACTCCCAGTAATCCACAGTTCTATATGATATCTACTATCTTTTACATAGTTTACTTGAAATTGTTTCTTTCAAAAAGATAGAATGATCAAACTACACTACATTCTTACACATTCATACCACTCGACATACACATTCACTCACGCTTGCTCAGCAGCATTTGGTCATTTGGTTTTATATCCTTTTTTCTATTATTTTATAATAAGAAGACTATAGGTATTATTATTGTTTAAATTCTTTAAATTAATTATTTAAATTTTTTCCAGCGGTGAGCGTTAGTGGCTGCAAAACAGTTATTAACTACAGTAGTCACTAGCGTTCATGTATTTATAATTATCACTTGAAAACTAACATAATGTTTTGTAATGAGAAATTAACATACTCTATTATATAATAATAATATTAACGTTTTTATTATTTTTTTATAAATGAATAATTTTATATATAATATTTTTTTCTAATTCTTCCTTTTATTATTTGCGTTTTCGGAACACAACAGAAAAGCAAAAAAGTATCGCATCTGATATTTAATCTATTTCAACACCGCCCTATTCTCTCCTACATTTCAACATCAGCGAATTTATATCAAATACTGTTCGACACGTTTAGTTAATTTAAAACTTATGACTATATTTTGAATTCCCAAATTAAATACAATTTATTTGATATTTATGAACAATATAATAATAAAGATACATCGACTAGAATCTAAAACGGAGCAAACAGAGGACGACAGAACGTCTAGTCCGGTCGTTGAAGGGCATTATGGATATGAGCCTTCTTCATTCTACAACACATTTTAGGTTAAATCTTTGTTTTTATGTCATTTTTAACTTCGTAACAAAATGAAGTTCATGACATTCTAACAACAATCCTCTTCATTTGACAAATATGGAAATAACAAAGAATAAACTTTTCGGTCCAAGGATGCAGTGAATGAATAATGTGATTTCAAAATCAAAATCAAAAATACTTTATTTAATTTAGGCCCTAAGAAGGCATTTATGAACGTCAAAATTACCACCGGTTCGTTCAAACAAACCACTCATCGAGAATAACCGGTAAATCGATTTACAAAGAGAAGTGTCAATTCCAAACAACTCGA
>JACEII010000065.1:3589267-3652887 GCA_014332785.1 Antheraea mylitta | reverse complement strand
TTAGTTTTAATAATAAACTATATGTAAAAGAAAAAAAACTAACATACATGCATTGGTGGTTTTAAAGGTTTGGTATTATGTTAAAACAGTTTTATATTTTTTCACTAGATGGTGTTAATATCGGAATATTTCTCGATTGAAATTTCCTCACAATGGTTATCCCCGTCAATTAATCATATGAGTTTTTGGCGAGATTTCAGTCTGTCATGTAGTGGATTTTATATTTTATTCATAATCTTCTGTTACTCGACTCTATATTGTATAAAGTTGGTGGAGTTATGTAATATGGTTAGTTTACTGTGCATAAGTGAAGTGGATGGAAAATAATACCACGGAATATGCAATTCTGCGATGCCACAAAAACTCCATGGAAGGTTCTAACAAGGGATCCACCATCTTGTTAGAATATTGATTCACACAACGCTTGATATTGAAATGATCGTACGACGCTTGTAATATTATTGACTACGTGACAATGGCAGTAATAATCTGAACGACTGATTGCCAAAAATAAAGTAAAAAAAAAATTAATCATAGACTCCAAATTACAGACTTTAAGAGAAAGGACATACGGTCAACCTTGAATTTTGATGACTCCAAATTGTATGCAATGGAATTACGTTAACTGTTCAGGACTATCAAACATATGATTTGAAATTGAATTACACTTGTCGACTTATTCCAATAATTCCATCTGAAATTCAGCCTTGTTTGTGAGCGTGTTTTCTGTACACGGTAATATAATATTAAAGATAAAAATAACAACTAATACTTTATAGTTATGATACATGTATAGTTATTTTATAGTTCTTATAAATTGTTATCCATTATTCTGCTGTTGGCTATTTGTTATTTTATATAGCATTGTAATTTATAACACTATATTGAAATTAGTATTTATTATCAGTACCGTGACTTTGAGTGTGAGCAACGTGGAGTGCTCTCTATCGCACACGTTGATTTTTGCATAATACTTGACTGTACACACGTGGTAATAACAATTACAAAGAAGAGGTAATGAACATTTTCACGTTTTTCACGTCACGCAATTTATCGTGAATTGATTGACTACTCTATTCATCACTTGGAACCGTGCAGCAGACATCAATTTGTTACTTTGCAGTAGCACCTAGGGAGCACGTGTTGGGAATTAGAGATGCACTTGTTAATATAAGATAATGCATTTTTTGTTGTAATAATAACCACCAAAATAAACTCAAAAAATATAAAAAAAAAACATGTGAGCAATCCCACAGCGATAACCTTGTAGTCAATAAAACGAAACACGAAGTAACTCCGGCGCCGCAACGCCAGACCAAACATCTGATTAGCATACAAACGACTTGCTGAATAAAAAATATAAGCGAACCACGTTCTAGCACGAAGGTCTATTATCTAAAACCCAGGCACTTATTTACTTTATAATAATCTGAACGTGACCAGTGTTTTTGTGTTTTATACCATTCAAAAAAATCCTGATTAAATCATTTTTTTTTCTTGAAACGTACAATGAATTAAACGAAACATTTTTGTTGAACCTATACATATAATAAGAATGTAAGTCTAATATGTCTAAGGTGTATTGTAATAAGTAATAAAATAAATTTCAAACATGTTTAAAAATGCCTGATTGAACACGCATCACTGCCAAATTACCACATTCACGATAAAACCTCACCAAGTAGATCGTAAAGCATATTCTCGTGTAACGTTTAGTTTTGGTTTCATTACCATCAATTGTCTCTAACCAAAGTTATTGTAATTTTAATGACGACGCGACTTAAGTACGGGTAAAATTAGGCAAGTAACTGGACTTAATACATTCAGGTGGGCTTATTAGTCACTGTTTTTTATATTTGTTTTCATGCGGACGGAGTCGCAAGCACAGATAGTTTTACCTAAAAACAACTTCCATTCCTCTTATTGAAGGATGAAGACGGTTAAATTACTGATATCATTTATAAAGGCAAAGCGTACTATATACACAGAGTGATTGTGAATTCAGGAAATTAAATCAAAATCTACTAATTCAAAGTAGTACCTAATATATTATCAGATGACGGTGAAGGAACCGTCGTGAGGAAACCTGAACCTGAGAAATGTTCTTGTAGTACTAGAACATACTACTAAAACACAGAACTGTGGATTTCTCAGAGATTGTAGTCGCCAGTACGTCGTAGGCTGGTGTTGTGATTACGCCCATAAGTTTCTTCGTGAAGAGGCCTATGGTAGTGGACCTGTCACAGGTTGATGATGAAAGCAAAATTTTGCATCATATGTACAGATTTCAAAAGGGAGGAAGGGAAGAGGACAGGGCGAAAAGAGGTGGGCCTCCAGCGCTCTCACTGACCGAACGAAACGCAACAAAGCAAGCACTGTTACCCTGCGTGGGTTTTCTGTGGATTTGGTACTACCCTGGGCGAGCCAGCCCTTTCATCCTGAAGCCAGGAATAACTTCAGCGTTCACTATTCGATTTCTTCAACAACTTCTTCTTTAATTAACTCAACTGTAATTAATCAAACACATGATGAGCTGCACAATCTCAATACAAAACAACTATATTAGACGTACACTAGCACTCAAAACGCTCGGTCACGCTTTACTAGCATGTCATGACGAGAAATCATAACTTTATCTGCTGCTAAAAGTACCGCTCAACGCGCCTTAAAAGTTTTCACCTCAAAAACGTTGTTGGAAAAAGGGAGATAGTTTACTAACTTACGAGTGATAAAATCATACTATACAATCAATGATTGTTGTTACATTGGTTCTAAATTAGTAATTAGACATTAGTAATCTTAATTATTCAATACGATAATTTATTGTACAAATTCTTATCAAACTGAATATATTATTATATCTACATGCACGCCCGTTGAAATAGGCCACGAGGCCGCAATAGGCGAAGAGGCCGCAAAACCCAACGAAGGTTATTGTAGTGACAGCCTTAGCATTTCTGTATGAATTCACACTAGCTTTGTTTCTATACATATTAGGATGTCCGTTATTTACCATATTGGTTTTTATGACTTGGGTAATGTTCATATCTTTAGTTTATAACCAAAAAACATTTAAGAAAAAAAACTTGCCGTTTAGCCATGCCTTAATGGTGATACTTTTCCCATTCATTTTCACAGTTTTTTCTTTTTTAATATTTTTTTCAGATACATTTCGATTTCATCAAAGTATACAAATTATATTTTTGACTCCCATATCAGAACTTTGTCATCACAAGGTATCATAGTAAATAGAGGATTAATAAAATAATATTCGGTGAGTTATTCACTAAAATAAGCAAAATAGATATTATTTTTTATAAAGAAAAAAAGAACATATTAGTCGAATAGGACAAGTATAGTCATTCAGGCAAACGGCATTGGAATTGTTTTTCTTAATTTTTTTTTTATATCAAAGGAGGCAAACGAACTGGTGGGTCACGTGATGTTAAGTGATCACCACCGTCCATAGACACTAGTGACATCAGGGACGTCGCAAGCGCGTTGCCAGCCTGTATATGGGAGAAGGGGGAGGGGAAGGAAAGGGAAAGAAGGAAAGAGGAAGGGACGTGGGCCTCCGGCTCTCTCACTGACCGAACGAAACACAACAATGCAAGCACTGTTATTTCACGTCGGTTATCTGTGAGAGGGGTGGTACTACCCCGGGGGATCCGACCCATTCATGCTGAAACCAAAAATAGCTTCAGCGGGGCTCTACCTCCTTCAAGCGGGGCTCTACCACCTACAAGATTAAATGTTTTTACGTCATAACATAACAATTTCAACGACATCCAAATAAAAAAAAAAAACAATTTTGGTAAATAACGATATCCCTAATACATATAAATAAAATTGAAACGTCTTTTGTTCATCTCGGATAATTTCCAAAAGGTCTGAGATGATTTTAACGAGACTTCTATAAACGTATAGAATATTTGTTAGACTGGTCCACAATCCAATGGTTACATTAGATTTAATGCCCGCCTCAGGGGTACGCTTAGATGCATTGCGTTCAGAGGTCAGCCTAAGAATATCCAGGAATATGTAGAACTGTGAAACGACTGCCACACACATAGCGAGTAGCTTACAGGTTGACACGACAGCGACAACTGTCGATCAAATGTAAATCTTTTGCTGGTAGCCATTTTTGTATATCACAGTGCCTACCTTCAAGTAGGTACTAGGTAGGTATGATAGATAGTTCTAGATTACATAAAGAAAAATATATCTACATAAATAAATACCAATTGTCGTATTACTACGTAACCTAAGCCTATTCGTATTTACAAAGGCTGCACCTATGTGGCTATTCTATTTCTCTTGTGTAATTGTCAGAACAATATTGTATGAGAGAAAAACTTGGAAAATCGTAAGGAAAGTAATTCATCTTCTAAATTAATACTGCCTTTGTCGAGTAAGTAACAATGTTATTATAGCTCATAGCGATAATTTTTATGTTCTAAGAAGTCCACTTTTAAAACTTTCCATGGAGTTTTTATGACAGCTCAGAATCCCATCCACTACACTTGTGTACAATTACCAAATTATATTATGTTAAATACTATAAATATAACAAAATATTGAGCCAAATAACACAAGATTATGAAAAAATATACTACATGACATTCCAATTTTTTTTTTTCGAACTGACTACGCTATTGATCTAGAAAGGTCTTAACAGCTTCACCGGACCACTAAGGCGAGCGCTTAGAGCACTTAGCCGATTTTATTTGATAACTAGTTCAAGGGTGCACGGCACACCTCGGCTTGGGCTGTTGCCTGATACGTGCAATTCGCGATCTGTCTGAGCTGACCTAAGCTAAATATTCATACATACATGAGTTGTTGAAACATATATGAGAACCAAGCATACATACCTCAACAACACTTATATATATTTCGTATCGGATAATTTTCTAAACTATTTCAGTTCGATAAGGGAAAGAAACAAAACTCTTCCACTTTCATGGATAAGCGTGTATGGAGGTTATATTGTAATGTTGTTGCAGTGATGTAAGATGTTGTGCTCCTGTATCGTGTGAGCAGCGCACTGAAGGGTTCCACGCCGAGGGAAAGGACCTAGGCTTGAACCTCTGCCGAGGGGATGACATTCCAAGATATCGCCAAAAAGTCTTTTATCCTTTTACTTTAACAAGGTCCAATTTGTTTTCTATTTCAAATAAAGAATATATTTTCAGTCGATTTTTTTATTGTGTAATTTATATTGCAGCTTTAAAACGATTTAGATATAGATTTATAATAATAAAATTAAATCATCAATACAACTTGTCTAAAATGTAATAGAATATTGAAGTAAGCCTTGTGCTAGATAAACTGTTAAAATTACGGTAATCTCTAATGAATACCATATATAATTTGTAATATTTTTTTAATTGCTTATAAGCGCCAAATGACGTTATTAAAATATTTATGGCAAATTCTTTTACTAAGTAATGATCATTACCTAATCACTGGAATGAAACTGGATGCCATGAAATACTAATTTATTTAAATATAATTAGAAAATTATTTTATTCAAATAACATTAAGGTTGTGCGTGTCACGCTTATAATTTATAATTTATTTTCTCTTGTAAAAGCGGCGTTTTGATTGTAATATAAGAGGTCTTGGAATTTATCTGAATAAAAATATATATCACATAAAATGAATAAAACAATTTTACAAAAGTTTAAAGGAATTACGACTTTCATCTGTAATGTATATATATACTTGGCCAGGTAAATGGAGAACATTGAAAAGAAATCTTTTAAAATATTTTTTATATTTCTTTTTTTTATTATTTTAACCTCTCTACATAAAATCTATTATCAAGATAATAAAAAAAAAAGACAAAGTCACGGGTATCAATAAGGTAATAGGATATATTTACTATGATTTATATATTATTTAGGTATATGTGCTTAATATTGACATAATTTCACATTATGTTTTGTGATTTTTTTCTTTTATATCAGATCTGTATAAAATAGACTAATCTCATAATATTATCTATGGCACAATGGTTAGTAAAAATAATTTTACTATAACCTATATCCCACATAAACTATTTTATTTTAATTTTATTCATAAAAAAAAACATAAATTCCTCATATAATTGTCAAAGTTAGATATATGTTAATTATTATATTTCCGTGTAAGAATTAGGGATGGGACAGATTACCGGTAATATATCCACATCCGGCGAATCAAATAAGTTTTTGTTTCGTACAGTATTGAAAAATATTTGAAGAATTATAAAAAAGGATAATAATAATAAAAATCACATGTCTCAATTAATTAATATATATTATTAGAAGTAATATGTATGTCATAATGTTTTTCTATGAATCTGGACGGATACTAATGACATTTGGAATAGAAGTCAATTACTGTGGAAGAAAACATAAAATATTTTAATAATGATCTAGAAAAACACAGTGCACCAAGTTATTACTTATCAATTAAAATAACTAATAAAATGTAAAATGAAATCAAATAATTAGAGATAGTTTTTGACTTTAACTATGAAGAATTGCAGGGGAAATAATAATGGGCTAGTTTTTATTAGCTTGGCTGCTCATTTTGAAAAAGACAAGGGAAATAACATACCTTTTTTAATACTGTGCATTTTTTCCAAGTATCCGACTATCCGGTATACTGAAAGCCGGATACGTCACACCCAACATAAACGAAGTCCGGCTCATCTGTAATACGCATGTGTGCGTGAGAAATGTAAATTTGTACTCAAAAAAGATGTTTTGTCGAAAACTTATGTAAGAATAGAATACCAAGGCGTATTCGTGCCAAGGTTACATTTGAATATTGCAAAATGAACGGACAGGTCTCTTACGTTCCTATATATAGTGTTGTCAAATATTTCGCCATGTCCTTCAAGTTGCGCAGCGGGTTAATAAACTAAGCCATCTTTTAGCAAAATCAACTTCAGAAATGGCAAAATTCAGAACCTAATATGCTTACGAATCTCAAAACTACCACCGGTTTTTTGTTTTTATAGGAATTATACAGAATGACTACTATTGAACCAGCAAGGTCTTAACAGCTTCACCGGACTACTGTTAATAGCCGTTTTATCACCAAGTAAGTTATAAACTATAAAAAAAAAAAATCAGTAACATGTTCATCGCCGCAGTCGACTACAGATAACTTGCTTGATTGCTGGATATATTTAAATGCAACGCTACATACTACTGTTTCGAGTGTTATGTTTAGTGTATGGTAGTCCTGGTCTATGGAGAAAGCTCTACGGATACCCATCTTAGCCGGGCAGCTGAGTATGAGTTATGCCCGACTTGCACGTACTAAAACCCCTCCTTACACTTTTTGGCAGGGAAGCAGGGACTACGCCGGCAAGTGTCAGCCCCATCATAAGGAATTTCTTCTGCGGTCAAATGGGTCAGAGATGAATGACCCCTCAAGGGAGATGCTAATCGTTGTCTAAACTTGTACATATTATAAAGTAGAAGAGTTTGTTTGCTTGACCACGTTAATTTCAGGAAATACTGGTCCAATATGAATAATTCAGTGTTAGATAGCTCATTTGTCGATAAATATATCTATAGGCTAAACATCATCACACTAAGACCAATAGTAACCGAGCACCAATGAGGAATGTTCAATAACTATTCCACGAGGACGAAGTCTTGGGCAGAAACTAGTCCAACATAACATATAGCCACACATAGAAATTACTGCTAATTTATTATCTCGCTTTATCTTTAGTAAAATTATATAAGTGCGAGTAGGATCATTAATCAATCGGCACTATATGTTAAGCGTTTCTCACGGTCTTTGTTTAATGTAATGCTACACATTTGTGCCAATTCTTTGATCCCAAGTCCATTGATAAATAAAATAATACAGCATTATTATTTAGTGACATAATATTGTTGACAGACGGAGGCCTTCCTTATTTCGGCAAGCTATTAGGATAATAAAAACAAGTTTTCCATTACCGTGGGTGTCTCGCACGTGTAATAGCCGAATGAGTAATATTTACAACATTTTTTTATAACAACTATACAAATAAAAAAACTTAACGTAAAAAAATTCACAAGCTTTTGACGGATGAATGCTAATTAGGTAATTAATATTATTAGCATAGTAGGCGTATTGCGTTTTTGTTTACATTTTGTAGGTTTAGCATTTGGCTGTAGTCATGTTTAGTGGCATATTAGCATAACTAACGTATTAAGTCTACATGACTCTAAAGTGCTGTTATTAGACCACACTTGTGGTTGTGACTTATTAAGTGTTTCATTCTAGGAAAGGAAAGAAGTGTAAAAAAAACCGTATATTGTATTTAGAATGTAAACAATCAGTACATATTCGTTAAATTTATACAACTTTTTGCTAAAATACAAAAAAGGATGGAAAAAGAAAACAAAAATTTTAGGAAATTGTTAATTTTTCCGAGAAGTATATTAAAATGTAAAAAACAAATATGGTAATTATTGTACTACAAAAAATCCAATATCGTCGCCATGAAATTCGTTACAGCTAACTTTTTTTTATCATGGTGAAAGTTTTAATACAACCCTTTTTATTATCACCATCTATAAAGCGAGGAAAGTTGAGTGCTTGAGAAATATTATGATAAATTTTAAAGGAATAATGGAAAAATGTAAGTTTTTCTTAATATTAAACCATATTTATAGTAAATAATTATATATTAAGAATATAAATAATTATATTATAAATAATAATTGTGATTAAGTTACGTGTAATTTTTCAAGAATAAACCTTTGCATAATAAGCTCAAGAACTAACGAAATTACTCAGTTCAATAAATCCCTTAGAAGAGCGATTAGATTGGAATAAAACTAGGATCGTCTCGGAAAAGTAACCTTATAATATAGAACAACGACCTCATTTTTCGGGTCCCATCCCTAGAAAAACCTTCGCTGTCTGCCCTATATTTAAAAGGTTATATCTTGTGAACCGTAATAAATTGCGAGTAGAAATTTCCACAGAACATGTGTTATTAGGACGGATATTTTAACAGATAATAAAAATAATTGTAAGTAAAATATTAAGGACTCACATACAAGTTTTAACGTAGGTTATATACTTAAAATTTACGTATTATATAAATAAGTCGAAAAAGAGGGTTAATAAAATAAGTTTTTCACTTCCTAAAATTAGGTCTTTACCTAAGAAATTGCCGTTTTGTATGAAAAAATTTAAACGAATTTTTTTCATGTATTTTTAATTTGTATTAATCAAAGTAATCACCCATGCAATCAATGCATCTTTGTCACCGCAGTGGCAGTTTATTGATGCCCTTCTTAAAGAAATCAGCTGAACGGGAGGCAACAAATTCTTCAAAGGCATTTTGTACTGCCTCTCGGGTATTGAATTTTTTTCCCGCCAAGGAGTTATCCAAATTCTGGAAAAAGTAGTAGTCTGTAGGCGCAAGGTCTGTTAGGGTGGATGGCGGAGAACTTCCAACCCTAGTTCTTGCAACTTGGAGACCGTCTACTGTGCAGTATGAGGCCGCGCGTTATCGTGCACGAGCAGTGGAGACGAGCGATTGACCAACGCTGATTGGAGATGTGCCAGCTTCTCCATCATTGTGTTCAGTTCTTCACAGTACACATCTGCAGTAATGCTCACCCCGTTTGGTAAGTTTTCGTTTAGGGCATTATTTAGGTGCTGAACTAGGATCCAACCAACTTGCTGAGCGCTTGCGGTCATAAAACAGAATTCATTTTTCATCGCAGGTAACATTGTGGTTCAAAATTTCTTCATTTGTGTGTTTGTTGAGCAGTGCACGGCACGTCTCGAGACGTACTTCGCGCTGGCGATCATTGAGTTCGTGGGGCACCCATTTGTCAAGCTTTTTTAACTTGCCACTTTTGGACGCAAATGTACCAATATTGTTTTAACGCTAACGTCAAAAGCTGCTCCTAATTCAGCCGTAGATTGTGTATCATGAGCTTCCACAATCGCCTTTAATTCGTCATTGTCGACCAAAGTCTTCGGACGACCGCGAGGTTCATTTTTCAGGTCGAAATTCCCAGAACAGAAGCGAGTAAACCAATAACAGGTGGTGCGTTGGTTTGTAGTGTTAGCTCCGTATACGTCGTTGATGTTGCGTGCCGCTTGTGCCGCGTTACTGCCACGACGGTACTCATATTCCATGATTACTCGAATATTTAACGTATCCATGATGACAAAATGATTGAAATGCGATGAAAATGTAACACTTATCAATAAACAAATAGCTACTTTTGGAAAAAGAATTCCATGTTTTTAAAATAAAATTAATTAGAAATTAGAATTCATAGCCAAACAAAAATTATTTTCATTTGAATTGGCCAGTACTGTAGAACGGTAATTTAACTTGAAAACAAAACATTAAATAATTAAACTAAGTTTGAGTAAATCGGGCTCACGATATGCTTTATTGTTATGTATGCTTATTACAAATAAAGGCAATTTTTATGCTCATATAAAAACATTTTGTAGCGGTCCGGCTCCCTCCGTGCGCGAGTCCGATTCATACTTAACGAGTTTTTCCAGCACGCCCTGATTGTTAAACTTTAAAACATTGATTCAAATCTAAAACTACCCAAAACGTAAAGATAATAAATAGTGTGGATTATATCAATATACAATAATTAAACACCAATCCATATACAACAGGACTCTTTTGTGGGGAGGCAGCGGGCACACACAGTGTCCTTAATGAGAATTCCAGAAATATTAAAAAATGCCATAAAAACTGAAGAACAATAAAAAAGTTTCAGAGAAAAAAGAAAAAAAATCTGGGTAATCCTTACAAAAATTTTTGTTTTTTATGAATAGTACAATATCATGCCAAGTCATCGTGAAAATTGTATGGAAAAGGTTTTTATGCTATGCATTTTACTCTAAATCATCATCATGCTAGACTGTACTTTACGTTTATTAAGTTTTATACAGTAACTAGCCTCTGCTCGCGACTTCGTTCGCGTGGAATAGATACACTAACACTAACCCGCAGCAGTTCTCAAAATGAAAAAACATCCCGATTTTTAAATATTTTTCATCTGTGCTCCACTTCCATTGGTCTTAGCGTAATGATATGTAGCCTATAGCCATCCTCGATAAATGAGTTATCTAGTACTGAAATAAATTTTCAAATCGGACTGGTAGTTCTTGAGATTACCCCCTTTTTTTTTTTACGTGGGGAAATCCCTTATGGATACCCACCCTCCCGGGGGAGAGAGTGGGATATGTCCGACTCGCACGGACTAAAACCCCACGGTGTACCGACAGACCGTGATGTTGGGGCGGCAAGGGATCGTTCTATGCTATTCCCCTTGAATAGCCGCCCCAACGGTCCACCCGGCGGAAGGTTGCCGCCGGGCTCCTACCTATAGAGAGGCAGCTGGGCACACGCTAGCTGCCCCCCCTCGTCCGCCGGATCTGTGCAATGAGAGGATGAGCCCCCCGACTGCATCCCCTCAGATCCGGCTACGGTGGCAGGAGGAGTTGGGCAAAGCGCCGCCTCCTCCTGCCAGTCCTCCTATGGTGAAGACGGTTACTGAGGGGGTCCGCCTCGCGGGCCCTCTCCGCTGCCTCCTTTTGCGAGATGACTTCCTCGCAAAAAGAGGCCACTGCTCGCCACGCCTGTTCGCTACCGAGCATGGACGAGACCACGCTCGGCAGCGATAAATCCTCTCCTACCACCGCCACCAGAGTGCGGCGCTCCACCTCCCACGCAGCACACTCAGAGAGAGTGTGCTGTGCGGTATCTTCCTCAGCGCCGCACTCATGGCAGGCGGCGGTCAGCTCCCTGCGAGCGATCCGGTGCAGGTACCACCCGAAACAACCATGTCCGGTCAGCACCTGCACCAGCCTGAACGACAGGGAGCCCCATCTCCTCCCAATCCACTCCCGCAGGACCGGGCGGACGGCGTCGACGGTGTGCCTCCCGAAGCGCGCGTCCGCCAGGTCCTGCATCCACCTCCCTACAGCCTCTTCTCGCATCTCCCGCCTTTTAGCTTCTATCTCCTTGGAAGCCAGAGGCTCCCTACTACGCCTCCTCGCCGCCGTGAATTCGTACACGGCGGCGAGCACCCCAGCTTCCAGCTCCCAGGGAAGGGAGCCGGCAAGCGCAAAGGCCGCCGCCGATGATACCGTCCGGTATGCCCGGATTGCCCTCAGTGCCACCGTACGCTGCGTACTACGCAGCGCGCGCACGTTGTTGGCACCGAGGGCATCCGCCCAGACCGGTGCCCCGTAGGCGGCCATCGCCCACACGACTCCCATGAAGAGTCGACGGCACCCGGCACCTGGCCCCCCAATATTGGGGAGCAGCCGGCCGAGTGCCGCCGCCGCCCTAGCAATTCGCGGCCCGAGCCCCACAAAGTGGGGCTCAAACCGCCAGCGCCCGTCCAGGGTGAGGCCCAGGTACCTCATGTGGGCACCCACCTTAATCCGGGCGCCCTCCACCATAATGTGGGCCCCAGGTGGTGGCCCCCGCCGAGGCCCATGAAAAAGTATGGCCTCGGTCTTCTCGAGGGCCACCCTGAGGCCCAACCTTCTTATGCGCCTGACCACGAGGGTTGTGGCCATCGTGGCCAGGCGCTCTACCTCTCTCCAGTCATCCCCCCGGGCTACGACTAGGGTGTCATCCGCGTAGCAGATTAGGCGCGCTCCATACGGGAGCGCGCCGCGGAGCACCCAGTCGTAGCCCATGTTCCACAGGAGCGGCCCCAGGACCGACCCCTGTGGAACGCCCCGCCTTGTAGCCCGCTGGACCATCCGCCCGTCGCCGTTGACGTATGCGACCTCCCTGTCCTCCAGGTATGCCTCCAACAGCCGCCGCAGGTACGGAGGCACTCCGAAATATCGGAGAGCCTCCCGTATGACACCATGCGGCAGGCTGTTGAAGGCGTTGGCGATGTCTAGGGACACCGCCAAGACCCTCTCCCCTTGGGAGATCGCCTCCGTCAATACAACGTCACAACGTCACAAACTTTACCTCTTTCTAATATTAGTATCTATATATTAATACGTGAAGCAAAAAAATTGTACCCCTTTTTAACCTGTTTCCCGTCAACGGTTGAACTTGAAATTTGGCATAGTTAAAGTTTATATGGCGGAGAAGTGCAGAAAGCTGTTTATTTCATATAAAATGTGTTAGAAGTACATTAAATTAATTAAAATATGCACTACTCACACTACTATTTGAATTTTACACAACATATACACGCATGTAAATAAAAAGACATTCTGACAGCCATCAATAATTACGAACTTCAAAAAAGTTAGGAGGAATGAGGTTGCTATGCTCGACTGTATGTATTTTTTAACTCTTACGTTCCAATTACCGTTTTTCATCTTACATTCAACAATGATATTATAAAATATAACTATTATTGTGACGTTTATTATTTTTTATTTTGAACTCACTTCAAATGATGATTTAATATAAAAATGAGCCAAATAATACTTTGTATAATCAAAAAAGAATTTTGTTCATAAAAGTAATCATTTGAATTTGAATGTTATCATAAGAACATTTGATTAAATATCACCCAGAAATACCACCTACTCATGGTTTCGTGTAAAATTAATTGAAAATTGTTTCATAGGTTACGATAAATGTCTTTATTTTCGTAAAAATGTTGTAGTGGCAATGCTGACAACGCTTTTTGTATTAAAGTACTACGTAGTTAGCCACAGCCCCCACTCGAGTCAGTCGTTATAAAGCCTCCGTCGCTAACCCACGTTTATTTTTCTAAATAATAAATCTTGATTAGTAGTTTATAAATTTGGAGTATTATTTTCTACACCCTACACTCACACACGCCAAACACCAAAATGTGTTTACTTAGAATTTGAGAGCTTTATCACCTGTTTTTTGTTTTGAAATGTTTATATAATTAAAGATCATGGCAAATAACTGAGTAGGCATGATGAAAACTTTTGATTATAGAAGTATACCCTTTGACAAAAGAACCCTAATAAAGTTCAAACTTTAAAATATGAAATAACTATGGTCGAATGTCGACCACTGGGCGCCCACTTGTAGATTTAACATGGACAAGTTCGCTGCCGTTCTGCAGTAAATTACAAAAATTAATTTATATTAAAATTCAGACATTTATTTACATAAATTTTCATTCCTATTCACGAAGTATTTTTGGTTCAAAGTTTTAATGAATCCATGTTTCAATGAGTTTTATACTTTGTGAAGTCACAAATTTTAATGTAAAAGAGTTACGGAAACGGAATTAACTTTAGTTACTGAGTAACAAATTGAAATACTGAAGAGTCGCGAATCTTTCATTGAAACCCGCCCTACCTATACTCGTAACAATCTGCTGAGACATATACGAGGAAATGGATACAACTAAATAGCAACTAAATAATATGATATAAGTCTTTATTCAAAACACTTTATACATAAACCAGTATTATTTAATTCTAAATTACTTTAGTAAGTCAACATCGACAACTCAGTTTGTTTAGCCAAATTTGGCAAAGGCCAACTTAATTTGTTTCTATTATGTTCTGTTTGATGCTTATCTAGTTCACATTTTTCCCGCTATAGCCTCTTTGTCGTGTTCCCATCTTCGGAACTGCCTTCCTTATTTCTTTTTGTGTTTCTGGGGTTCCAGAAAACAATACTTTTCTTCCATTTTTTGGTGTCTCTTATGATATTCAATTCCATTTTCATTTCTTTATCTTTGTTATGGTATCTATTTCTTATATCTGTTTTCGTACTTTTCCTAAGTATTAAATTGCTATTATTTCACGCTAATATTTTATTTTCGATAAGGCAATACAAGGTCGCAATCACGCTTATACTTCTAGCAGACGAAATCTTAGAAAATAATTGGAGATACAAGAATAGTTTCTTTGACGCGCCTATACAATTTTTTGCTTTTAGGATCGCATCAAAATACCGTTTTAATTTAAGGCACAAATCCGTCCACATATGAAATACTATTCTCATCTCTGAGCCGGAGTGCCTCAATACCATCTTCTTTCATTTAACTGAATACAACATAGAGCGGCTCGAATCCTCCAGGCGATCAGGTGCTTTACTCAAGGCTCGATATTCTGGCTCTTCGTAGAGACGTTACTTCACTTGGCTTCTTTTACAATATCTACCACAGATATACTTGGATTGATACCTACTATAGAGTTCTATTTACGAACGATTCCCTAAAATTAAAATTTCATCTTTGTCATCTCGATGGTTGGAAGTCGTGTACTTTACGATTTTCAATTATGCTTCTTCCACATACGCCGGTTCTCTGAAATAAACTCTCAGCGGTGGCAATTCTGGACCAGTATAACCTTCAAACCTCTAAGAAATAACCCTACTCCTTGCTCAAAGGTCGGCAACGCATCTGTGATGCCCCTCGTGTCGCAGGTGTTCATGGGCGGCGGTAATTTTAATTCGATTATTATGAAGATTAAAATTCGATTCGATTCGATATGAACGATATTCGCACACCCCTAATTATTGTCATTAGTTGATCCGTTTATTTGTTTATCTCTCTGTGACGCCTAAAATGCAATGACATACATGAGAGAAACCAGGCATAGATAATCACGCAATTGTTATTATTATATTAATTGAGATTAATTATTAAATAGATGCAAAACTGCAGTTCCTTCGAATCTGGTTATACATAGGCATAGACTGGAAAGATCTTTTAGCATCAGAAGTACTGCACGTCTGTTTGCAATATCATAACATAAAAACATTAAACAGTAAAATACAAATAATAAATTCTTAGAGTACAACTTTGAACATAGAAAATAAACTTCTCTTTAAATACGTGTCGGATACAAATAATATAATACAGAAGCTGTTGTGTTGGAAGTTACAGGTACAAAGAGATTTCCGAGCATTTATTACAAATTATGATGATTCGACAAAGTTTAAACGTTCAAACGGTGCCGCAATTTGGAAGCGAACAGCGTTTCATTCTTAATAATTGGAGGCAATGATCGTTGAGAAAATATATGGTGCTAAAACTATAGAAGGTTGAGTAAAGCTTTACATAATAAAGGATATATAAATAAAAAATAAAAATCTGAGGCAAAATATATCTCTATCAAAAGTAATATAAGAAAAAAATGGCTACATAAGGCTAATAAATGGCTAATTGCAATCAAATATTGTAACCCATAAAGAACAAAAAATGTGTAATTTTATGAAACCACGATGCAAGGGAAAGTTGACAGACAATTTTCGAAAAGTTATTCGATTTAGAATATTAACATCGCCTTTTTAAACTAACTTAATAATTGGAAAATAGGAATGGTAACTGGAAATCAATAATAAACAAGATATCCAACTGTAATTTTTTATTTTATTCTACGCATTAGAGTACAGAATACATAATAAACACAATCATACAGATGATAGATGCGTGTTAAAAACTAAGCACAATATTTATGTAAATCACTAAATCATTTTATCATTTTGAATTGAGCCGTGGGCACCGTCATATTGGGCTTGGCTGTTCTACCGAACGTCTTTCACTTTGCCCCTACTCCGCTACCGGCTGTAATGCGACATGCGATAGTTGAATGAAAAATAAATTAGGCGATGGAATAAAGTTTTACTTTTATAACCACAGAAAGGTAATTATATCGCTATCAGCTTGTAACTCGCATCGCAACGTAACATCGACGGATGACGCGCTCCGTTTACCAGCGCATAACATGCTCGCAAAACTTTCTAAGTAACATGATCCCTCTAAGTACTGTACGCCTGAATTTAACGTTTAATCTGTTTCCAGATGCTTAATTCCTTTCAGGAAATTATGTTAGAATAAGCGAAGAGAATACTGAGTAAAACAAGTTAATCGCTAATTCAATTCAGACATAGTATGTAAAAACAAAACAAGAAAAAATATCTTTCTAGAACGTTTTTGTTTTATAATGTTATGTGATATGTATATTAAAATATTTGTAAACTAAAGTTATAGTTTTGATGTTCCTTTAAGATCAAATAAGCTATTTTAGGAGACATATAAAATGCGTGAGTGTCATGGAACTCTCGGTTGGTACAAAGTTCCTTTCACAGTATATTATTATTGCTAAACATATTATATTATTGTTTGACAAATAAAAATAAATGAATTACTACCGTCTGGAAACAATTAAATGAAACATACAATTAATAATGAATTAAGGGAAGGGTACGAAATTTCGTCATTACCTATTTTATTTTTTGAGTTGCGAAAATAAATATTTTATTGTACATCATTCAATTCGTCTAATCTATACTAATATTATAAAGAAGTAAAGTTTGTGAGCTTGTGACGTTGTAGGGAGTAATCTCAGGAACTGCTGGTTCGAAATGAAAAATTCTTTCAATGCTATATAGCTCTTATATCGACGATAAGAATGTTTAAAAATCGGGCTTTTTTTCCTCTTGAGAACTTCCGCTGCAAGTGTGCGTTAGTCTAAAGTATCTATTCCACGCGAAAGAAATCGTGGGCAGAGGCTAGTTCATTATAAACTTCCTCAGATAACACAATACGCTACGAAACCGCTGACACGTATCACATGTACAAACTATATCTGCGTAGGCACGAACCGGTGCGAATTTATTGGCTGCCTTTGAACTAAAAAGCGCACAGAATGGAATCTTACACATTTTTCGCTTAGCCCCCATCCGTATCGTAGTAAGAACTTCGTTCCATTATTTAAATTCAATATGGTTTATTCATTGCAAAGATTAATTTAAATAGTTTCGTACATTAATAGGTTCTCTAACGATCTACTAAAACAATTTACTACTTTATGTAAAATGCATTATTCAATGAACACTTATCATATTAAAAATATATAAAAGAAAAACGATGTGATTGAGCTAGATTGTATAGATCAATAAAACCAACGGAAAATGTTAATTAGAGACGAAAGAAGCCACATAACCCATAAACAGTTAAATGATAGTTAAAAATATAATTTGCTTGTTAATTATATTATCGTCACGTAACCAGTAAATAGTTTCAAGTCACTCACCGATCCAAAACCATAAAATCGTCGCTCCCCTCTTAAAAGTCATTCGTAATTATAAAAGAGCACATTTGAATGCAGCATTTGACTCGAATAAATACGATGTTTTAGTTCCGTCGACAATAAATGGAGTTTCGCTCGATCATTAAACTAAAAGTTGTGCCGTACAGTTCGAGAACGATGTGAACGATTAAGAGTTGATGGAACGAGGTGCGGGTGACAACCACACGACGACCTGTGAATTACACGTTATTAGAATAATTTGCGGCTGGAATAAGTAAGAGAAATATACCAACACGTCTCTTATGTATTAATTGTATATTTTTGTCTAAGCATTTAATTTAATTAAGCGTTTGTCGCTCATCCATGATCATCTCTGAAGTGATTTCATCAGTTTTACAGGCGCTTTTACAGGCACATAGAGGTCTATTGACAACATTCGCTTTACATTAAACGCTATGTACTAAGTATTAATGATAAAATTTAACAAAGGTACTTTACCATCTGTTAAAGTTATAAATTATAGTAGTGGAGTATAGAAAAAGTATAAAATTATAAACAAAAACGCAACCCATAATTTTTCATATCATTATTAGAAAATCAAAACCATTTTACGAAAACGACGTATAAGACTTAGAATAAAAACAATTTTAACGGAAAAGAAAAAGAAATTATTATAAGTAGACATGAAAACGCATTAAACCGTATTTTTTTTACATTTTGTAGGTTTTAGCGTTTGACTAGAATCTCACCTAATCTTAAATAACTATTTGGTCTAAGATAGTGAACGTAGTAAACTAGCTCACAAGTGCAACTGCCTGAACACAGCTAATTATACGTGCTTGACGACGACTTTTGAACTTGAGAGTGGTAACTGTCCAGGCTGGTTTAGATAAAACCGTACAACCAAACTATGGTTTGATCACGATGTTATACTTTACCAAAAACTCCAGCTCATTGGAAAGGATTTGAACTCATGTTGATCGAAGCGATATACGAATACTATAACCACTGAGTGAACATCGCTTCAAAATCCGAATTCCTGTTGAAAACAAGTTTCTATTTTTTATCTGTCGTTCTGTTAATGTCATACAGGAAATTATTACCTATGTATACCTTAAGTGTATTTTGCATTGGGCAGAACTTATTGTATTATTATCTACGTCTACATTGCATTTGTTTGACCTCAATCAAATATGAAGACGAACAAAGGATTATGATTGATCGTTTTCTCCCAGTAAACCCAATTCACTATTCTTTTAAAGAGTGTTTGAATAACGAATTTCTTCTATTAGCGATTCGAATTACGAATGATAACGTAAAAAGATTCGGCCAAATCAAGGTAATGTTCTATGGAAATCCATAGATCATCTTAATGATAGCCTTATGAACCTTAAGACCCTACGATCGATTCAGAAGTAAACACAGTCATCGAGACGAGTCGGCATTTATAGATGCCATTATCCATACATACAGATGTACGAAGAAGTAGTTACTTCGCAGAGGCATTGGCAGTCTATGTGTGCTCTATCGCATGTATAACGGAGAGTGTTCTGAGGAACTCTTTAACATGGTGCCCTCTTCACCATTTCAGACTCGCACCTCCCGCCGCTGGCTGGCTGCTCACCCGCACACCTTAAAAGCTAGCAAGATGGCGACCACCGTGAGGTTCTCTCGGACCTTCCTTATGCGTACACTAGCGTTGTGGAATGGGTTGCCCAGCACCGTTTTTCCTAAGAGCTATGACATGGGGCTCTTCAAGAAAGGACTGAAACGCGCTCTTCAAGGTTGGCAACACAACAGTGATGCTCCTGGTATTGCAGTTGTCCATAGGCGACGGTAACCATTTACCACCAGATGGGCCGTCTGCCTATTTGCTGCCTTTTGGCATAAAAAAAGCCATTTCAGACATCACTATTGGTTATGTAATAATCCACTATAATAGCCTTTGCTCATCCCCTCATTGCACAGGTCCGGCGGACGAGGGGAGGCAGCTGGTGTGTACCCAGCTGCCTCTCTATAGGTAGGAGCCCGGCGGACACCTTCCGCCGGGCGGACCGTTGGGGCGGCTATCTAAGGGGAATAGCTTAGACCGATCCCTTGCCGCCCCAACACTACGGTCTGTAGGTACACCGTGGGGTTTTAGTCCGTTTTGGCAATAAAACCCGCTTGATTTGTGTTTGAATTGCATAAGACTAGAAGGACAGAATTACAATACTAGCCAATCTTTTTGACCGCTCTTAATATTGGTGCAAAGAATACAAATTTAAATATAGATACGTATTCTATTATATATTTGATATCGAGACATGTTAAGAATAAAAAAATGCCAATATTCGATTTTTGTATTATTTATTTTGTATTCCTATATATTTCAAATCTGTATTATATTAAACACTTTGATTGTACTATTCCCAAGTCCGAACTTAAGGCTATGTACAGTACGGCCAAATAGATTGACAAGGACTATATTTGATGCAATTTACCGAGTATCTAATATTTCATTTCACAGACTTCACCAAAACCATAAACTATAAAGTGACTGAGGTGTATCGTCTCCATACATTTAATTACTTTTTTACGTCAGGAAAACAAGGAGTAAAACTCATAACCTTAAAACATCCGTTTTAAAATAAACAAGTGAAAACTATTAACCCTTCCAATGATATTTTCGTAACATTAAAACTTAACCCGAAAATAACGAGTGTAGTTTCAACAAACTTTGTAGTCTCCACTACTAGAACGCAATAAAAGTTTATTAGTCGTTAAAATTTCTATCAGTGCCTTGTCGCCCGTACGTTTATGAGTGCCGTGTGTGGGCCAGATCGTACTCAGGGTGGCTAAACCTTGGCATACTGGCCCTACCTTTAGGAACACAACGAAACATAATAATATAGTACCTGGGCGATCGAGCCTATCTCGGTTCTCTAAAAAACATTTCTAAATTAAAATAAACTGTTAGGTTTGCCTCACAAAATAATGTTTTTCTACAAAAAATAATATATATATATATATATACACGGATTCAAACTGGGGTTACACGGATTTTCGAAGCAACCAATTTTCTCCTGAGCTATTTTTGTTTTGACAGCGGTAGCGAAATTTACCGTCATATTCTAGCTATATTTTTTCATTGCCTGAAATCTCAGTTAAAAAAGGTTTCTATGAATAAAATCTAGATCTATTTATCTTCCCCGAAACTACCTACATACTAAGTTTCACGGAAATAGATGACGCCGTTTCCGAGATCCTGAATATATACAAATATAAAAATATACAAGAATTGCTCGTTTAAAGGTATTATATATACATAGATTTGATTTAAAAGAAAGCTGAGGCGGTCATAAGGACTGCCGAAAGAAGTGAAAAGGCAAAACCATGAATGCCATTATTTAAATTTCATATTTTGTTTATTGTAATTATTAACATTCGTGTGGTTTTCATATTTATTCGCACTCGGAGCAATAATTAAATACATTTTTATAAAGTCTGTTGATAATCAGACGTATGATGAGCTGCAAAACATCAATATTGCATGTACACAGGCCCCTATACTACACGTCGCTAGTCTAGCGCAAACCGCGCAAGCGCAATACGGCCGGTTATGCATGCTTAACATGTCATGACTCGAAATTATGAATGTATATCCTGCCAAAAATACCGCTCAACACGTCTAACGGTGTTAGCACTTTAAAAATATTATAATTTGCAATGAAATATCTGTTTACTTTGATTTGCAAATAGAATTAAGCACATACCTACTTTTAGCTCATTCTTATCCTGCCTTACAATACATTCTAGATAATTTACGGTATTAAAATTACGTTTTTTATTAATAACTTTATAACTAGACAATGAGAATGATAATGGGAAAGCAATGGTAAGTAAACTAGATATCCAATTATACATTTTAATTTCACTATGCATATTAAAGTATTGAATTTCAATTTACCCCTATTCCGCGGCCGCGCGCCGACTCTAATGCGACATGCAATAGATGGACGATAAGTATCCTAAACTCTCTAAAAACATTTATAAAACCGCGCAAGACAAAACAGACGTTTTTAATCTAAAACATAACAAAGCAATTACTAATACAAAACAAGAACATTACTAATTTCGTCTGGCATCTGTAATGTAATTGTTTTATTTATTTCTGTAAAACGTTAATTAATGTAACCCATATTCGCAACGATTACGTATCGTTTATTTCCTATTTAAGGCAACAATAGATTAATTTATTATGAAAAACAAACACATGTGAAAATGATTTGATAACGAGCAACCTTGACTATAATTAAACATAGCCCAAGTGTTGCCAGGTGCATTTAAATTAACAACATATGGCAATTTAAATTTATAATTTTTAAACATACAACGGGAAACCATGCACAAAATGAGGATTGCACAGTGTGCCATATAGCGTGCCGTGTTAGGCATCTCCTTCAAGGATAGATTCATAAATACGGATATCCGAAATAACATGAAAGTACAGGACATCGGTGTACGTATTACCCAATTGAAATGGCGTTGGGTAGGACACTTAGTCAGATATGATGATAGCAGGTGGAGTAGATCCTTGACTGAGTGGTGGCCGAGAGAGGGCAGGCTAAGTGTGGGAAGACCAATGACAAGATGGGTCGACGATATCGTAAATCTTGTGGGAAAAACCTAGACAAGACTGGCGCAGTACAGAAAACAATGGCGTAAAAGGGAGGAGGCTTATACTCTGCAGTGTGTCGAGAAGAGCTGTCCATGAAACATAAAATATAAACATTATACGTTCATAACTGAGGTACCGACATATAAAGCTTATATAAATCTTCAACAGTAAGTTTTTTGGAGTAAAAACTTTTGGTAGGGGAAAATTATAGGTTCGCGTCACTGTAGGTGGTAAAGCCACTCTGAAGGTATAACTGGTTTCAGCACGAATGAGTCGTCTGTTCCAGGGTAGTACCACCCTCTTACAGAAAACCGACCTGAAATGACAGTGCTTGCATTGTTGCCTTTTGTTCGTTCAGTGAGAGCGCCGGAGGTCCACTTTCCCATTCCTCCGTCTCCCTAACCCTTTCCTTATCCCCCTTCTCTACCAACGCAGGCTGGTAATGCACTTGCGACTCCTCTGGTGTTGCTGGTGTGTATGGATGGATGTGATCACTTAACATTGGATAGCCCACCTGGTCGTTTACCTCCTATTATATAAAAAAAACCGATAACCTAGACATGCTCGTGACGTATTACGCTTGCATCAGAGTAGCGACTCGTAGTGTACACATAATATTAATATTTTGTATTGAACTTGGACAGCTTGTCGTAAGGTTGACTAAATAATAAACTCTGATACGAAATATATATAAGAG
Organism: Antheraea mylitta; assembly: GCA_014332785.1. NCBI lineage: Eukaryota > Metazoa > Arthropoda > Insecta > Lepidoptera > Saturniidae > Antheraea > Antheraea mylitta. The sequence goes on along the minus strand of JACEII010000065.1, from coordinate 3,629,527 downwards.
TTGTTGAGGTATGTATGCTTGGTACACATATATGCTGCAACAACTCATATATGTATGAATAGTTAGCTTAGGTCAGCTCAGACAGATCGCGAATTGCACGTATCAGGCAACAGCCCAAGCCGAGGTGTGCCGTGCACCCTTGAACTAGTTGTCAAATAAAATCGGCTGAGTGCTCTAAGCGCTCGCCTTAGTGGTCAGGTGAAGATGTTAAGACCTTGCTGGGTCAATAGCGTAGTCAGTTCGAAAAGAAAAAATAATAAACTGTATGTTTGTAATTATTGCTCGGGGTGAAAATAAATTTGAAATAATTCAAACTATAATTAGTTTATAAATTCAAATAAAAACACAGTTATTCTATTGTTTGTGTTTTTATTCTGTCGGCAGTCGACTTATTTTATTCGGTAATAATATTGTATTCTGTTACGAAATTTTATTATAAATTATTTAATTTAAATAATTCGACACTTTGAATTCCCTTTTGTTTGGTTATATCAAATATTGGCAACACCGAAATCCTCGCAAAACAAAACAACCACACAAATCAACATACACCCAAAAACATATATAAATATCGTATGCATGTACACGTGTACAGAACATCACAAAATTACTATTATATATGCAGGCGAATTAAAATTTTAAATTGACTCATTAATGGTTATATTTCTTTGTCACTTATCTCTATTTATACTATAGACGATTTTTAACCTTAAATTCTCTAGTTTAACGAACAAATTCAACTGTAATAGAACATGTAAACATCGCGAAATGAGGTCGCTTCCGTGTCGTGTTTAGCATCAAATAGGTTTGGAATTATTAGGGCTGTCTACTGTGAGTTTTTAATCAATAATATAGATATATCTTTTTCTTTGTCTTCGATATATATAATAAGAATATAAATCTAGTCTGTACTTTTTACATTTTTGTGGAAAAAAATGTTCCAGATGTCTTGGAATAAATAATAAAATTCATTTCAATCATTTTTAAAACTATCTGTCAGTCTGTTTGTATAAACACGCAACGCTATTAATGTCCTAGGTCCACGACAAAACCTCACCAAGAAAAGCATAAAGCTTATCATGGAGTAACATTTAGTCCTTGTTTCATTAAAATCGGTTCACTCTATCAAAATTTATTGTAATTTTAATGTCGACACGACTTAGATATGAGAGAAAAGTAGACAAGCAAATGGACTTAATACATTCAAATGATTCTATTAATCACTGTTTTTTACACATGGTTCTACGCGGACACATCTACTATCTAATAAGATCGGTCACAGATGGTCACTCAACCGCGAACTAATTTTAATTACCAGATTGTTTTTTTTATGGTATGGTATGGTCTTATGTAGTAAGGCCTTGTCTTCACGCGTTTTCAGCTTCTTTAGCTTTTTATTCAATCGCTATACAGTCTCTAAATATTTTTGGATACCACAATATCTATTCCGTTGAAACGAAAAAAATAATACACATATACAAAACGGGCTGTACCCGCAACTTCATGTAAAACCCTTATGTAAAAATACATCAAATAAAAGTCATCTCAATGTATTAAGTCCGTTTTATTATTTACTTTTCTCTCGAACTTAAGTCGCGTCGTCATTAAAAGTAAAATAATTTTTGATAAAGTGAACCGATTTATATGAAACAAAGACTAATTGTTACTCAAAGACATGGTTTATTGGACGAAGTTCCTTACGGCAGGCTTGGAGGAGATAGGGATTTTGCTGCGCGACCGAACTGAAAAAAATGTGATAGTAAAACCGTAACAAAAAGTGCGTGGAATAAAACCGTTAAATGAGAAGTGCGCAGGCGCGACAGCCTTATACACAAGCGAGTAGTGTATAATACCTTTCTCATTCTCCTTCTTTTTTTTGCAAATTGTGTCGATTCTACATTAGCCGAAGGAACTTCGTTCCTACCTGGTGTCCCACGGCACCACATCTTTTTTCATGAACACAGTATTTGATACAAACTGTTCATACAAACATACAAATGTTCATACAAACAGGCAGACAGATAGACAGACATGTCTAAAATTGATTTAAATGTATTTTATTACTAATTTATACACACCGGCAGCATTTATTACTAAAATCTAAAAAGTACAGACACGTTAGACTTACATTCTTATTATACGTGTAGATAATTATGTCTTCCAAGATTGACAACCCTGTGTTTAATCAGTAACAATGCTGTATCACTTTACGAAAACCATAAACGTATGAACGCCGGTTCGTAGTATTAGTGTTTTAATTATATTTGTGAGTTAATTGTTATTAATTGCTTTATTTAAAACTTTAAAATCCCGCGACGCTTACTATTTTTTCAAATACTATAAATAGTATATAGATACGCAGTTACCTCTGACATGTATTCAATTAACACCTAATGCCACTGCAATTAATTAACACAAACATGACTACTAATTTATATAAGAATATGTATACAGAAACAAAGGACAAATCGTATTAAGAATTTGTGTACAAGTATTCTTTAACACATTATTACGGGGTTTCTTTAGAATTGATCTTAAACTAACTTTCCAATAAGCTAAATACTTGAAATGTCGAACTTAAATCCCCCTCGGCAGCGGCTAAAGCCTAGGTTCGTTTCTTCGGCGTGGAGCCCTTGAGGGCGCTGCTCGTGCGATAAACTCACACAAAATCTTATATCACTACGACAACATTACACATATCACCTCCACACACGTGCAGGCATACACGCGTACACTTGAAAGTGGAAGGGTCTTATTTCTTTCCCTTATTAAACTGAAATAGTTTAGAAAATTATCCAAAACGAAATATATATACTTAAGAGCTGTTGAGGTATGTATGCTTGGTACACATATTTGTTTCAACAACTTATATATGTATAGCTTAGCTTAGGTTAGCTCAGATAGGTCGCGAATTGCATGTATCAGGCAACAGCCCAAGCCGAGGTGTGCCGTGCACCCTTGAGCCAGTTGTCAAATAAAATCGGCTAAGTGGCTTAAACGCTCGCCTTAGTAGTCTGGTGAAGCTGTTAAGACCTTGCTGGGTCAATAGCGTAGTCAGATCAAAAAAAAAATCGAATTTAAATCAGAATTGAATAATACTGGAAAAGAAATGGAAGAAGAAAAACAAATAACATACCAAAAAACATAACAAGTTCTTTTTTATATCTTATATTTTGTTCTAAAATTTGTGATTTATTTATTTACAAATGTGGATAATGTAACAATCAACAGTCCGGTGAATAATATAATAACAATAATAAAAATAAGCAAACTAGATTAAAAACTTACAATGCTTTATCACATCCATAAAACGACGCTATTAATAGAATTGAAGAGTTATTCTATATAACGTTAAATATTAAAAGATATTTGAAAAAGAAAAAAAATAAACAAGAAAAAGTTAAAATGAATCTATAAAAACTAAAATTAACCTATGAAAAAAAACAAGATGTCAAATATAGCCAAAAATATTCAAATAAAATTTACTAGATGTCGCTTAAATAATTATGGATATAAAATGTGTAGTATTGTCCTGCTGAATTTTAAGGATCGGTTGTCAAATATGTGTAGTGTAATAAGATATGCTTAGATGCGAGATCATTGTACAAATGAGTCAAACTTACGTTTTATTAAATTTATTTATGGTAATCAATCTTTCAGATTATTATTGTTTTTGTCGCCTAGTGAATAATTTTACAAGCGTCGTACGATCATTTCAATATTAAACGTCGTGTGAATCAATATTCTAACGAGATAGTGGATCCCTTGTTAGAAACTTCCAGGGAGTATTTGTGGCATCTCAGAATTTCATGCTTCGTGGTATTATTTTCCATTTACTTCACTTATGCACAATAAATTAACTATATTATGTAAAACACCACCAAATTTACAAAATATAGAGTCAAATAACAAAAGATTATGAATAAAATATAAAATCCACTACATGACAGACTAAAATCCCGCCCAAAACTCCTATGTACTACATAATTGTAATTAAAAGTATTATTGTTATAAATTTAAGAATAAATGTTTTAGGAAATCGAAATCAAAATTAATGTTAAAATTTATAGATTGCAAATTTTAATAGTTACTAAAATACTTTAATGGGATTTATGGGATTTTAATACGATATGGGAAACGTGGGTTGCATACAAAATACATCATTGTAAAAAGTGTATATATAAATGGTAAACTTATATACCAATTCTTGTCATTAGAACTAGAGAATAATGTTTAATAAATAAGATAATTAATATTTAAATAATGGAATATTACATTATAATTTCAAAAAGAAATTCATTATTACAAACGAGTATTACCTGTAATTGTTAACTTCCTCGCTTTTATAGGAGTTACCTTTCAATTCATTCTGAAGTCAGTGAAATTTCGTAATGAATCCTCTAAAGAGACTTTGTTTAACATTTATAAATTAAAATTACTTGTAAATCGCCCTCTCTGGCGACTTGCAAGCAAACTTGTCGTAACTTCCGTTCATCTTGTTTATAAACTTGTACTACACCAAATGCTATGCTATAGCACCCTCCGCAGCGACTCATTTGATATGAATATAGAAAAAATAGGGTACAAAGAGGCGGATATGTTCATTGCAATAAAAGCCTATATAAAAGCCTGGGGTGTAAGGGGTGTCGAATAACATCTTAAGACTTGAGACACCCAAGCCAACCTCACCTGCACGTGGTGCACCCTGCTGATCAACGAACGAGGCAATGGCGAGAGCGGGGTAGTAGGGTTTTACAGCCCGACTGGGTCGCAACCACCATGCATATGGCGAAAAAGCCCGTCATAGTGACTCGCTTCTGCGCGTCGCGTTTCGCGATCAGCCTGTGCATATCCAGTACCGGGCGACTTTCGTCATTATGGCCGGCATGACAGCGGCGACCGGCGATTGATAAACTGTCTCTCGGTGGTTGCCGATGTTTTTGGATTGTACTTTGCTTAACATCAGGCTTAGTGCAGTCACTTTGTCGTGCTTCTATAAAAAAAAAAAAAAATAACATACAAAAAGAGTCGTCTATCCGTGTCGCCATTACATTTATAGTGGCCACATCACCGATTTATATGTTATAGTGGGCAGACCAAAAACAGTACAAAATATTCATAGGGAATAAGCTCATACATCTTCGTTTCAGGGCTGAGTGCCTTAAGCGCTCGCCTTAGTAGTCCGGTGAAGCTGTTAAGACCTTGCTGGGTCAATAGCGTAGACATTTCGAAAAAAAAAAATATTTTTGTTTCACTAATTATAGTTCAAGCCGCACTCAAAGATATAGTTTGTGATACTTGCTTATTATAATCCACAGGATAACCAATAAACTTGACACTGGAATTAGCTTTTAAAGTCGTTACTTAATAAAAGCAATCTTTACTTACTTTATTAATATAGCATCGCTTATCGCATACTAAGGAACATCGCCTTAACTCAATACCTCTTGACTTTACTGGAGTTTATTTACAAAACTTTCCACTCCAACTTGATCATCTTATGAATTAATTAACGTTGAAATTTCATCACCGGACGCGGCCGTAGCCCCGGGGACAGCACTGATTCACTCCGACTTCACTAATGGAACGTCTATTTTCCTTACTAATTAAGAAAAAATGAATTATTTTTTTTAATATTATTAATAAGCAAATTATTCCATTCAGTTTTTCTCCTATAGCTTTAAATAGTTACCAGCCTGCTCAAATTTACTGTGTATCGATTCTTTGATCCAAAACGGCGGCGGCAGAGACAATTACGTGAAGAATTGTATAAATATAAGGTGGATGACATGATGAAAGGTGTCTGGTGTAGCATGTGACTCACGACAGCTCTGATAACTATAGAGGAATATGTATAAAACTATTATACTAGTCATGCTGTATGCATCTAAGCACTGGGCTACGAAAGAGACGCATGAGAAAAAACGACATATGGCAGAAATGTGAATGTTAAGAGGAATGTGTGGTGTAACCAGAATAGATAACATTAAGAATGTGTATATCACAGGAAATTTGAGAATAATACCAGTGATAGAGAAGTTGAGGAGTAATAGGTTAGCTTTGTATGTAATAAGAGCAGAGATGAAAGTCATGTAAAAGTTTAGAGTATGAAGGTAGATGGATATAGGACTAGAGGAACACCGAAAAGGGTATAGATGGATTGTGTGAAAGATAACATAAAAGGTGTGAATACTGAGATGACATCTGATAAGGAAGAGTGAAAAAGGAAAACATATTGTGCTGAACCTATCTCGGTGGGATAAGGGTAAGAAGATAATGATGATTAACAAGCAAATTAAGTTTAAATTAATAAGAAAAGTGAAATATTGAATTCTCATAAAAAGATAATTTAAAAAGTCTGAGTGTTGGTTTTCGTTATAAATTAATTATTCATATAAACCGCTAGTATAATTAACTATTGAATTCAAGTAGTTCATTACTTAGAAATTACAGCCAAAGTAATAATTAATTCAGTGAAGCCAAATTATAATGGATACTTAGTTATTAAAGTTTGTCTAACAGAACCTTATATAAATATAAGATTTATGATGTTCAAGGTTCAACGATAGCCTAAATTGTTTGAAAAGTAAATACATTTATCGTTTGATAACTTATAATGAAATCAGATTAACTTTTGGCTAGATTTTTCACGCAATATCATCTATAAGTAGCGTGTGCCCTTATCCAGGTCCAAGGCTACCTCTATGGCAAGCTTAATAGCGATTAATTTAGAAGTTTATCTGTGAAAAACTTACGCACAGATATACAACTCATTTTTGCATTATTATATTTCAAAGACGCTTACGACTGCGCACATTTTATTGTATTTTTGCTTATTACTATATTTTGTAATAAATATTAAGTAAATATTCTCCATCCCATGATCCGGGGAACTGTATACAAATTATTATGTTGCAGCGCCATCTAGTTACTGGTTAGAGTAAAATAGAGGACATTGGGTTTGTGGTAATTAGAATAAATTTCTCACCTTTCCGAAAATTTGCAGATTGTATGTCAATACAACCACTCCATACATACTATTAATAACTAGGCCTGCCATCTAAAATTCCGTCATGAGTTGTTATATATCTAAATTACGTAAAATCTATTTTCAATTTATCCTATACTGTACCTGATTCTAATATATTAATGAATATGACCTCATGATATATTGTGTAAATTGAATAATTAGCTATGGACAATGTTTGCACGTTATTCATTTAGTGATTCCAACGTTGATAGACATTTAAAACATATGATATGGTACGAAAAATAGCTAACCTTGTAATATTAGCTAGATCATTTAGTCATTAACATTTTTTTTTATTTGATGATGTTTAAGATCTAGCTGAATTTAGTTAAAGCGTGGTTAAAGGTATAACAGAGTCTAGAGCCTCCTGTGACATGACGAGTAAGTACTGCGTAAAACGTTAGTAGAAAAAAACAATGCGCAAATAAACAATTGTTTCGCTCCACGTGTATTATGTACTAGCGTTCAATACACATACGCAAATGTATGTACATAGGCTAACAATGTTGTTATTGTATATAAGGCTACACGTGTACTAAAAGTGATTAACTGTACATGTTATGCAATACGATAACTGGTGACCGTATATTGTAACGTGATAACTTGTTATTCGCTTTTGTTAAACTTTATTCCTATAGTTATGGGTTGTTTTTATATCATAATTATACCATTTCTTTTAGCAGCTTACTTACACTTACTCACACTTACACTTACAGCTTTTAGGTTTTATCAATTGACCACGGTATTATCTGATATCAAATAACGATGTGGTCTATGATAGTAATATAGAGGAGGATTGGCTCTCAAATACTGTTGTCGGAAAACACTGATAGCTGCTTGGCGACAGATTTTTAGCTAAAGAGTAGTAACTAGCCAGATAGGTTGAAAAAGCCCTACCACCACTATACTATGGTTTCAATAATTATATTCCTTCACGGAAAGTTCCGGCTCATTCGTAGGGATATCAGAATAAAATTTATCACAGTATGAAAAGTGAACAAATTATCTACGATTTTTGCACAATATACTTTTGATCTATGTTTAGAAATGCAATCATTTTATAAAGTGTATCTTCATTGTTATACCTTTCCTTAAGATTTATCATTCTTATGATATTACTCGTGAAGAATTTTGACAATGTTTGTGCTCCCACTGAAAATCGGCACTGCAGTACAAGGTACTGCATTTTGCTGCTGAACGGGGCTGTCTGAGTCCCTGGGGCATATTTGATACCAACAAGAAAAACTTTATGTATTTCTTTCTAGATTTCTTACTTAAAACCGTGTACCGAACAGTGTGTTTCCTTTGTATAGAATAGGTTCTTTCAAGCATAACATGAAGAGGAATTTTTGCTGACCCGCATGCCAGAGATTGATTGCCAATCCTCATATTGATATTAATAGACCATCATACATCAACAAAGTCACACACTGGTGCAAGACGTAGTCTTCCGGAGTAGTGGACCACCCCAATAATCTCAGACATATCACTGCGGATGGATCGAGTGCCTCAATATAATAATATGCAATAATTTGTTTATTAATACCAGAATTAAAAATCAAAAATACGTTATTCAACACAAATTCTATGAACACACTTATAAGCATCAAACCACCGATTTAGAAAGCATCTTATTAATTGAGAACATCCTGAAAACATTCAATCGAATTTATCAATATTAACAATCGGCCTCAATTGTTGTATATAATTTTTAGTGGACCTAGAGAGAGGAATAATAATAGAAGGAATAATATCCTGCTTTTACAAGGCCCTAGAACTTAGTATGTCAGCTTATACATGTACTACAAAAGGGCAAAGTTTTCCTCTACAGACAATTCAAATCCACGATATATTTACCACCTCAAACTTCAAGATGGTAGCTTCAAGAAAATCTGTCAAGTATATATATATATTTCCTTACGATGTTATTCTATATCGTTAGAGTTATATTCATCGTTCATACATGATCTTATGTATATAATAATATTACTAGATACGTCTTTTCGTCTTGTGTAAACACGCAGTTACGTGGGCGGGCGTGTCATCTAAAAATTATGACCGTGACACGTGGCGTCGCTCTAGGAACGTTGCGCACAAAAATGACTTTATAACTTTAGAAATAATTCTACATATTTTTTTTCAAAGACTAGGGATGGAAAATAATCGAAAAACTATACAAGCACCCTAGCTTAATGTGGGCGAGATTGTTGTATTAGAGTCCTTACGTCGAATTATATCCGCTCATCTAAATAAATAAAGTTATCTATCACCTCTGAAGGTATTGTATCTAATAATCGCAAATGACTTCTAAAGTAAACTTCATGCAACTTTATATATATATAAATATATATATATATACTAAATCAGATACTCAGTACACGAACTTCTGAAAATTCCATAAGACAATCAAGAGTTTATGTGTGAATAACACAAACTGATCTTTACTACTAACTAAAAAAAGCGAGGCAACCTATAGGTGCGCGACATTGCCGACAAGATACAAGAAAGTAGACTGCGATGGTATGATCACTTTAATAGAAAGCCATCAGATTACGTGAGGAATTTGGCACTACAATTGACCCTTCAGATTCAAAAATTCAGAGGCTGACCCTAAAAAGATTGGTGTAGTACTGAAGGATTTGAAGGAGTCCAAACTTACCGAAGATGATGTCAAGGACAGAGCCAAGTGGAGAAGAAAAATAAGGAAGGCCACTACCATGTGGGACCATTAGCTATGAAGGAACATTTTATTATTCTAAAATATACATCTATCTAAACTAAAAATACTACATTTAATTTAAGGTTTAACAAGCCACCTTAAATGGCTAAAATTGGTTCCGAAAAATTCCTAGTCAACGTAAATACGCAACATATATCTTGTTACATGTCGTCAAATGACCAGAATAATCGGTGCAAAAATCCAGGCTAATATAATTACTTAATATAAGTAAGTAAATAATAAAAAATAGTTCTTCACGCTCTCTTTAATTAGTTTCGATCTCGATGAATTTTACTAAGATAATATTCTTTTGAGTTATTTAAAACTTTTTATTCGTTTAAAAATCTGATCCCACTTTTACGCAAAAATAATCAATACAAGTGTCTATTAGGAATTTATTAAACAATTTTGACTAAGTTAAATACATGTCTGCATAGTGATATCATTTCTTGTAATGATTAATGTTTAAATTTCATATTTCAATGTCAATGTCATTTACATGATAGATCCAGACTTGATCCAGAAAAATATTTATTTCATTTACATATTTACACATAATTTAGACCTTTAGTCCGAACGCCTAAGAAATATAGTTTTCCTAGTTCATTAACAACTAGTTTACTATATTTTCAATACAACGAACATATAAAATATATATAACATAAATTAACGCAGTCGTATGCGACTGTACTCTGAGTTGGTCGGATGCAACTATGAAAAATCTTTTTATGGTGTTAGAGAATAAATAAACTGTGACTTGGGCTAGCACAGCGATAACATCCACCGGCTATCAAAGGGTATTAAATATGTTGTACGATTATATCTTCACGCTATGATAATTTCGAGGTAGGTAGAAACACACTACCTGTATTATACTTGCTTTATCTATACTAGTCTATTCTAATATTATAAAGTGGTAAAGTTTGTGACGTTGTGATGTTGTAGGGGGTAATCTCAGAAACTACTGGTCCGATTTGAAAGATTCTTTCAGTGATATTTAGCTCAGTTATCGAGGATGGTTATAGGCTATATATCATCACGCTTAGACCAATAACAATGGAGCAACAATAATGATTGTTTAAAATCGGGTTTTTTTTTCCTCTTGAGAGCTTTCGCTGCGTATCAGTGAGCCTAAATTAAGTATTCCACGCTAACGAAGTCGCAGGCAGAGGCTAGTATGGTAATATAGAGTAAGTAAGGAAATGCATGATTTAGTCTTACATATTTAAATGTCAAACCAGTAAGTTTTTTTTTTATATCATAGGAGGCAGACGTACAGGTGGGTCACCTGATGTTAAGTGATCACCGCCGTCCATAGACACAAGCAAGAGCAGGGGAATTGCAATTGCATTCCCAGCCTGTGTTTGGAGGAAGGGGAGAGAGGAGGAAGAGGGAGGAGAGGGTATGCGAGTCTCCGGCGCTTTCACTGACCGTACGAAACGCAACAATGCAAGCACTATTACATCACGTCGGTAAGAGTGATCATGGCTTAGTTGATAGTTCGGAAAACGTGCCGAAAGAAGTAGGTTCGATTCCTAGCAACTGAATTTGAGCACGCTGTGAATAAAAACGTCATGATGAAACCATACTACGGTGATAGAGCTTTTACTAAGTCCGCCTGGCTAGCTACCACACTCTACATGAAAATATTTAGTAGTAGTAGTATTGAAAATAGTAGATGGATTTTTTTATATCATATAAGATGCAAACGAACAGACGGGTCACCTGTTGTTATGCGATCCCCGCCGTCCATAAACACTAACAACCCCAGAGGAGTCGCAAGTGCGTCACCAACCTGTGTTTGGAGGAATGGAGAGAAAGGAACTGGGGTTAGAGGAGAGGGAAAGAGAGAGGAGAGGGGAGGGAGAAGTGTCTCTAGAGCTCTCACTGACCGAACGAAACGCAACAATACAGGCACTGTTACTTCACGACGGTTTTTTTTGAGAGGGTGGTGCTACCCCGGACGAGCCGACCCATTCATGCTGAAACCAATAATAGCTTCAGCAACCACTAACCAAACGATTAATATTGTACTATTAGTTTCCAACAAGCGAATCTAAGAGATTTATATATTTCGACAAATGACGAGAAGTTATTCCCGCAACTATTAGCGATTATTAGACTAGAGTAATTCAAATACACGTATATTCTTTAAAAAAAAATTATATAATTTTGTTAGAGAAGTATTCTCAACGTTCTAATCTTTAACTAAACAAACATTTAAGTACTCTTACAACAAAATAATCAAGTTAAAAGGTATAAAGTTTGAAGGAATAACCTCGGAAGTTTTCCCGAGGGTAGCGTTACTTCCGGCGGTACAAGGGAAGAGAAAATTGGAAAATTTATAGGATTTACGGAGAAAAATTGTTTACGATGTTTTTGTTTTTATGTTATAATGATTTCGAAGAATACTTGTAACAGTCAAGACATATAGGGTGGTAGGGAGTTTGTACTGAAATCTATCGGAATCAACACTCACACAGTAATAAATGTGTCTCGTTACATTTCACATTAAGCAAAATCTAATTTCAGCCATTCCTAATATTTTACGTCATTCAATATTCAAGATCTTTAAATTTTGTACGTGCAAAATATGAAGATAATAAAAACAAGACTAAAAATCTAAAGGAGAGCAAAATTTGAATTTCGTTCTCGGTGTATAGAAACTGAAAATCTTCAATTAACTCGTACAGCGACTCTCTTTTAGTTTCTGAAATTTAGAGGCCAGCAGAAAGCGATGGTCTCTAATGGATTTTAAAAAGTCTACAAAAACGAATAATAATAATCGTTTCAAATTATGTTTTGAATTACAACCGCTGACATACGTTGTCTTGAAAAAAGTATATAACAATACTCGTCGTAATGCAACGCCATCTAGTAAGAAACCATAATAAAATATGTTTACTCTTTGACCCCTCGACTGATTTATCTAGGCTCAGATCTCAAAATGGCGGATCATATTTTTAAATGTGTAGCCGTTTTTTTTAATTATAATTTATCATTACATAATTGATTATTGGAAGTTTTTGCGGAATCTTGGAATGTTGGGTAGTTTTTTTTCGATCTGACTACACTACTGACCTAGCAATGACTTAACAGTTTCACCAGATTATGTGTTATATGATGGATTTTATATTTTATTCCCTTCTTGTGTTATTTGACTCATTGTTTTGTAATATATTGATGGTGTTTTACGTAATATATTCGGTTATTGTGCACAAGTGAATCGGATAGGAATTAATGCCACGGAGCATGGATTCTAAATTGTCACAAAAACTCTATGGAAAGTTTTAACAAGGGGGCCACTGTCTTGTTAGTTCATTGAAATTATCGCAAGAAACTTATAATATCTATTACTTACTCGACAATGGCAATAATAATCTACTAAGAGAATGGTTGCCGAAAAATAAAGTAGAAAAATATATTAAAGTTTTTCGAATTTTGTGATTTAAGACAGTATTTTTTAAAACTTATGCTAGCAACAGTCTGTTGGATCTGGTCTGATCTGACCAAGTCTGGTCTACATTGGGTTTATGGAGGCGCTTAAACCCTTGTGGTTTTGGACAGTCCAGGGTTAACTTACAGTTTATAATAAATATAAACTTTATTTTTAAGCACCGAAAAAGAAAGCAGTGAATATAAGCCTCGTCCAAATATCATTATACATTTATATTTATGTCAAAACTCAAAACAGCCATAAAAAATAATATGTGATATACATATTTATAAATGGATAGTATAGCGTCAATATTTCATCGTAAATTATGTGTTTTTTTTTTCTAGAATATTTAAAAGACCATCTCCCTTTCACCTATGATGAAATGCACATTACGTGCGAGAGAGACACCATAGTCTAAATAGTGTACAGTGATTAAACTCAGCATTAGTGCGAAAAAACATCTATACAACTCACTAAGTTATTCTCAAAAGTAGAATCTATATTAATAACTAGCTCACCCGTGCAACTTCGTCTGCACCAAATTGGTTATCACTGGTTTCAATTGTATTTTTAAACGCGAAAAAATTGAATAAAACTGATACCCGATTGCAGCGACAACTACCGTTTCCAATTGTGAATCCAAACTATCCACGGATTCACTCAAACATATACCCAGATTACATGTGATTTTTTTTTAAATAAGCCTTGTACCCGTTCTAGCATGATTTATCAGGATCAATTAAAGTAAAAACTAACCTACATAAAACTAAATAAACATCTCTACCACTTACTTTATCATAACTATCTTCAACTTGTATTAAAACCTTTTTATATCCCATTGTATTAAAGAAAAATATATGAACACCGTATCGAAGCGTCAAACATCGCGCCGAAGCGTCAACTGTCACTTGCATGAAACTATTGTTTAAGAGTTATAAACTGTTTCGAAAACGTATTTTAAATATATTTTTATAAATAATCTTTATACCACGCACAACATAGTACCTTTTAGTAATTTATCCATGTTGGAATGTTTCTATTGTAAATTATTCTACGTTGTTACACTAAATATTTGGCATTAAATTTATAACGTGTATTTGTCACACTTGATATTGGCGAAATTACCTGCATAGGCAGAAGCCATACCGGAAAAAATCAATCAAGCCAGTTTTATATATTATATTCATCCGAACAACGGGCTACCTGGCTGCCGGTAAGAGTTGCGTTTATTTGTGCATATCGAACCTTTACAGACAAAAATATTGATTTTTAAATAATTTTAGGATGTTTTTTTTTCACTAACTTTGAAACGTTATTAAAATGGAATTATTATTGAAAGACATTTTTGGTATTGACAATAATGTGCTTGATGCTATTTTTTGGAAATAAAAATAAAAGTAATCTTAACCCATGTTAGAATAGTAGTAATTTTATCATTACTATATTTAGATATAAATAAGTACAAATAAGAAATCTTTCACACTAATTCAGTTATTAATTCAATATTTAGATCGATTTATTGCTGTAAAAATGATATGTGTATAGAATATAGCTATAGGTATAGTTTAGTGCAGTACTGGCTGCACGATAAAGATAGCGATAATTGTGGCAGCGTATGTTATCGACGCATTTTTTTTTCCGAAATGTATACGCTGCTGACCTGGAAAGGTCTATACAGTTCACCGAACTCTTGAGGCGAGCGCTGAAGGCACTCAACGGACTTGGGATGTTTGGGCGAACAACTCAAGGGTACACGGCACACCTCGGCTTGGGCTGTCGCCTGTCTTGTGCAAAAATCGCAACCTATCTGAGCTAACCTAAGCTAAGCTATCTAGATATACGTATATAAGTTCTTGAAACATGCATGTGTACCAAGCATGCCTGCCTCAACAACTCGTATATATTTTTTTTTGGGTCGGAAAATTTCTCTAAACTATATAGGACAGGATAAGATAGGGAAAAATAAGGGTAGAACTCTTTGTCGTTTATTTCTCTGCAAAAGAAAAACAGCGTGTAAGCGTGTAGGCGTGCACGTGTGTATAGGTGATATATGTGATGTTGTAGCAGTGATGTAAAGTTTTGTGTCACTGTATGCCGTGAGCAGCGTACTCAAGGGCTCCCCGCCGAGGGAACGCACCTAGGCTTGAGCCGTTGCCGAGCGGGGCCTAATCTGGTGTGCGGGAGTGAAATTTACCCCCAGACCACGGCGGCGTGATCTGTGGTTATGTAGTCGTGGGCGTGAACACGCTCTGTTTTAAGAGACAGGCTGGTACTGATCTTTCGGTGACGTGATTGAATCAGGAGGGAATGTAAAAATGTGTCGCGGTCGTCTTCTATACTGCGCAGCATTGGGTACGGGTTCATAGTTCGCGGCGGATACCACCACTGTCTTGGATGATTCGCGGCTTTTTCAAAATAACTACGCGTGAGTGATTTTATATACGCCCAGATAGAAAGATCTCTAGGTCCCTGTGGAGATCCTTATTCCGGACGTACTATGGGACACCGGTGATTTTATGTAAGACTCGGTTCTGAAGAACCTGCAACTTTTGAATACGATTTTGCGCATGTGCATAGACCGAACAACTGTGCGCTATAATCGGACGGATGCAAGTTTTATATAAAGTGAGTTTATGTCTGGGGGACATTTAACTCTTAGGACAAAGCAAATGATAGAGACGACCCAAGACCATAACGGCTTTGTTTCGCACTCTATCTGTGTGTGAATCGAAATTTAAGTGTTTATCTAAAGTGACGCCGAGATATTTCACCTCGCCGGTCCAAGGTATTTCGGTTTCGTATAACCTGATGGTCGACGACGCATATATTTAAGATGGCGTCAATTCCAAGTCATACGTTTACGTTTATCGTTGTTTCATTGCATATGATGAAATCTTAATATCAATAATGTTTAATAAAATGAAATTTGTTCTTTGCTATGGAAAAAAATAATTGGTTTGAAATTTATAATTTTTATTTATACAATATATCAGCGGGTATATATATGATTGTTTATAAAAAATGTGTCTGACTGTTTAATTGCGTTTAAAAGTTACTGAAATTATTATTCATTAATCATAAATCAAAATTAATTAAATCAAAATGCGTATTAATAATACAACGTTAACCGGCTACCAAGTGTCCTAAATTCTGTCTATTGATATATTGATAATTTGTATAGGTGGTAGAGCCACGATGAATCTATTACTGGTTTCAGCATGAATGGGTCGGCTCGTTTGGGCTAATACCACCTTCTCACAGAAAACCGACGTGAAATAACAGTGCTTGCATTGTAGTGTTTCGTTCGGTCTGTGAGAGTGCCGGAGGACCACCTCTTTTCCCCTTTCCTCCTTTCCCTTCCCTTACCCTCCTCCATATATAGGTTGGAAACGCACTTGCAACACTCCTAGTGTTGCTAGTGTCTATAGACGGTGGTGGTCACTTAACATCACGTGACCCACCTGTTCGTTTACCTCTTATGATATAAAAAAGTATGTATTGATATATTAAAGAACCAGGTATTCTAAAATTCTTGTTCTTCGAACATTGCTGGCTCATGTACTAAGTATGGACAAAAAGTATCCAGGATGTAGCCTTGTAATATCAGTTATCACTGTGTTAAATTTCATTAAAATTAGTTCAGTACTTGCAGAGTAATACGGGTTTAGATTCTAGACTTTAATCCTTTATCCTGGAAAACCCTTTGCGTTTTATGAGACAAAAAGTATATTTGATGTGATCTCGTAATATTATTTATCACTATGTAAAGTTTCGTCAAGATTGGTTCAGTACTTTCAGAGTGATGCGTGTTCATAGGGACAGACAGACAGACAGACAAAAATTGTAAAAAGATTATTTTTGGCTTCTATATCGATAACATAGTCTACCCTGATTAAAATTTTCAAAAAATTTTTAATGTACAGATTTCGACTTGTTACAGTTTTATTATAGTATAGATAGATTCAGTAGTTCTGTCTCTGTATGTTTCATTTTTTTTAGAAATAAAAAAATGTTGTCTGTGTCTATGTGTTTTTTTTCTATGAAAATATGTACACGAACTCTTTATAACATTCCTCAATTTATAGAATATAAGAACTGCCGATAATACTTTTAAAGACTGCAAAGAAGTTTATAATTATATATATAATTATATTATATATATAATACAATTTTGGATACAGACAGTAAATACCTACCATTAAACAATTGATACACTATAAAGACAATCAATAGAAGTATCAGAAGTTGTAAAATATACTCAAATTTTAAAAAAATTAAGGAAAAAGTAGATATACACATAATATATATATTAGCTTTAGTAAGGTAGTCCGATAAAGCTGTAGAGACCTCACTTGGTCAATAGCATAGTCAGTACGAAAAAAAAATCGCTCTTGTAATATATTATCTCTATCACACAGCACAATGACTACGATAGAGAAAAATGACGCTATACAATAGCGAACATAGCCAACTTTCTCGGTCTTACCTCCGAGGTGTCAAATCAAAAGTTGGGTACTTATTCATAAGGTCAAAGTAAGTTTTTTTTCGATCTGACTACGCTATTGACCTAGCAAGATCTTAACAGCTTCACCGGACTACAAAGTAAGTAATAATAAGATTTAAAAAGGGTAATTTTAGACTAGTGAAATTGTTTTACAGGTTACCTAATAATGACAAATATTAAAGAAAAAGTCACATTTTATACACTTGTATATTTAATTCTCATGCAATTTAAAAACATTTAGGGCAGAGAATACACTAAATATATACATTACATTCGAATAAAATTACCATCTTTCACTGTAATTGGGTCAAAAGACACAGATGTGTGGAAAAAACGCTATGGGAACACATTTCTTGTGTAAATATCTGGAAATTTCCAATGTATATAAAGCTGCTTAGTATGTACCTAATGTTATGTGGTCACTAGTGTATATATAAACCATTTATAACCAACTTGAAAGATCTATGTTCTGATGCTAACCAATCAGTTAAGAGTTAGTGGCCAGTACTTTCTAACAAACACAATTTACTAACCTAAACACTGCAACCTTGTTGCTTGCAAAAACTCTACCAATTGCAAAATAATTATTAAAAAAATACAGATGTTACCAGTCATTACTTATTATAAAACAAAGTCTTTTGCCCTGTCTGTTTGTCTGTCTGTTCACGATAAACTCAAAAACTGCTGTACTTTTTATTTTATTTTTTTTATTGTAGCACGACAAAGTGACTGTACTATACCTGATGGTAAGCATAGTACAATCCAAAAACAGTGGCGACCACCAAGAGACAGATCATCCATCGTCGGTCACCGCTGTCATGCCGGCCATAATAAAGAAAGTCACCTGGTACTGGATATGCACAGGCTGATCCCGAAACGCGACGCGCAAAAGCGAGTCACTATGACGGGCTTTTTCGCCGTGTACATGGTGGTTGCGACCCAGTCGGGCTGTAAAACCCTACCACCTCGCTATCGCCATTGTCTCGTTCGTTGATCAGCAGGGTGCACCACGTGCAGGTGAGGTTGGCTTGGGTGTGTCAAGTCTTAAGATCTTACTCAACACCCCTTACACCCCAAAACGGATTTCCATGCAGTTTTCACCAGTAGATAAAGTGATTCACGAGGACGGTTTTGTTCTTTTTTCTTTTCTTATTATTAGTAAGTTATAATTCACTTAACGAAACCCATAATTAAAATCACATCACGAGTCTGGCTGAAAGTTGAATAACTGTCAAGTGATTACACTATGTTATTTATATTTTTCTTAAATTATGATTTACGCTGTAGGGCAGTAACTTTCTTGGTCGGCGACACAGTGCAGCGGCGCCGGCGTTGGCATCATGATTAGAAAGGTGGTCTGATCTATTGCTTAAGTTGCTTTCAGAAGCCCGTTCAACGAAATTCTTATTTATCCACAAAATTTTATCGATTAAACCTTATTTTCACGGTCCTATTACTCCGAATTTTTTTCTTTACATTTTTAAATTACACGCTTTAACAACATCATAAAAGGGCCTTAATTGTGAACTACAGCCTGCAATTTTCTTAACAAAATTAAGCCTATATTTATTAGTAGATTGTAAAACGAATTTCATACATACAGGTATGCATATGGTGGAATGGTTTTTATTTTTTCTTATTTAGAACCGAAGTTTAGATTAGTTTAGTTGTGAGACGCGAAATACACGTTTCAATTCATAAAACTCACATGCCGGTACACATGTATCTCGCTGGAATTCTTATTTGAGTGAATAGCTAGCTTAGTTTAGCTAGGATAGATTTGCGAAGTTGGAATCAAGACAACAGCCGATATTCGGCAATTCTGACACCCTTGAGCTTGTTACCAAGCGGCGAAGTGCCTTAAGCGCTCGCCTTAGTAGTCCGGTGAAGCTGTGAAAACGCGTCAGGCCAAAAGCGTAGTCAGTTTAAAAAAATAAATAAAACGAATTTAAAAGTCATACTTTTATTTTTAGTAGTCGCTTATAGATTCTAGCATTTATCCACAATATAATCTGACATTAAACGACGATGTGGTCTAAGATCTAAACTAACTCTCAAGTACAGCTACCAAAATGCCTATAGTCGCAAGAGAGCTTAGAAAAAATTCTATGGCTTTATCACAGTATTTCCCTTCTGCGAAACCTTCAACTCATTCCAGGATTTGAATCACATCAATCTGCATTGTTTCAACAACTATAAAAGTAATACATTAGTATCTTATATCGCTTCAGTATAGGGGTGTAAATTCTCTACCAGTCCTTAAAATCCTATGTAATAAAATATCACACTTAATATTGACTGAGCACACATTAATATGAAGCTATATCAACATAATATTAAGGCACCCTGTATTTAATCCTCGTTTACCGCGCGAGTATCCAACCGTAGAGATTGAGAATAATAACACCCCGTACAGTGTTTACTCTAGCGGCGACAATTTACACCGAAACGTAATTTAAATTCATTTTTGGCAACCACTCTCCTAGTAGATTATTACTGCTGTTGTCGAGTACGTAATGATATTACAACATTCTTGCGACCATTACAATAAACTAACAAGACAATGCCCTCTTGCTAGATCTTTCCAGGGAATTTTTGTGTCAAGTAAGAATCCATGCTCCGTGGTATTATTTCCCATCCACTTGTGCACAATAAAAAAACTATATGTAAAACACCACTAATATTACAAAATATAGAGCCAGATAACACAAGATTATGAGTAAAATATAAATTCCACTACAAGACATTCAAAGGTCCCACTAATAACTCCACGACGGAAGTAATTTAATTGAAAAAAATCTACCTTAATAAAACATTTATTTCTTGCTCCGAATACCTAATCGTTAGACCCTATAGGAGACTTAGTCACAGATTCGTCGAAGATGTAACTAATATTGTATATCAAGTATTTGTCTAAGAAATAAATATGAAAAAGTCAACTGTGGATGGAAATTCATTCTTTGTCTGTCAGTTGTTGCTATTTTTCTCAACAGTTATGAACACAATGCGAGGTAATTAAGTCAAACCCTTGCAACCATACAATGATGAAGCCGCTTACACTTCAACGCAGCTTTTTTACTATATGCTCACAATAAAGCCACTACCTAAAGGTAGAACCGTTATTTTGTGTTTTATTTTTTTCATTTTTTAACCTTGTGACTACAATTACGCCCGATAGTATGGCAATGTTGTCAAAAATTGAGTTAGAAG
Organism: Antheraea mylitta; assembly: GCA_014332785.1. Lineage (NCBI taxonomy): Eukaryota > Metazoa > Arthropoda > Insecta > Lepidoptera > Saturniidae > Antheraea > Antheraea mylitta. Next base: position 3,608,625 of record JACEII010000065.1, on the reverse strand, counting down.
GTCTCACTCTCAAGTCCAGCCACTGAAACACACTTGTAGGTGCTTGTCGACATATTTTCAACATGAGGGTGGTGTAGCAATCGGGTACTAAAAAAGGTCGTATAACATTGCAGCATCAGTTTCAGGATAATGTTTTACTTCTCCGAAAGTAGCGACTCATGGCAAAATTAGAAACTACGTCGATCGACACTAACGTCAGAGCACCGAGCCTCCACCACTAAAGAGAAGCTGGCATCTTTATCAGAAATCAATCAGTAACGTACATTACAAATTTACAAAGAAGTTCACAAAGTCTGATACTTTACTTTAATTACTGATAGATAGATACTACTGAAACTTTAATTCTGGTTTATAAGGCCTTATATCAATCTTTACTTCAATATTGCATCTCATCCTGGGGTAACGCTTCTAAGACAATTCTAATAAAACTAGAAAGGACCCAAAGGTCCCTCTTAAAAGGCATGTTTAGAAAACCTTATCGCTACTCCACAAAAGATCTCTATGTCTCTAAGTCCTGACAGTGAGACAGTTATACATATTATAAATGATCCTTATTCATCACAAACACATGAGAAACTTTCCACTATGATGTCACGAACTTCTTTGATGTTGCTCACAGTCAGTGATTCAATATGAAAACACCCAAAGTTAACATTGTTTTTGCTCAACGCTTTTGTAAGTTTGCATTCCCATTCATATATAGACAAGTGAACAAAAACTGTAAATTAAGTAACCTAGAATTTAGGGTAACAAAAACAAGTGTCACAAACTGGTTATTGTCCTTGACATACGACGAGACTGAAAATATTCTTCACATTCTTATTTAAACATACAGAATATGAAAATAAATTAAAAATAATATAAAAAATTTAAGGTCAATTTATGGCAGCAATTTACCTACATTTAGTCACTTAGATTTGATAACCATGTGTGTTTGTGTTTAGTTATTAATACTGCTTGAATTTAATTGCTTATGTTACCAATTTATATTCAGTTACATTTATTTTATTTATCCAATAAGTAAGCCTCCGAAGGCACCAACAGTTTAGAAATTTTGTAACATAGTTTTGTATGATTACCCGCGACACAGGATTTAGTTCCTAGTGCGGGAATCTAGTTATTTTTATGCCATGTAAATGTCATTTGTTAAATAAATACTTTTTTATTTTATTACTTATTTTATTTTATCTGTCCGTTGAATTCATTCAGAATTTAATACCAGCACAGTCCTATTTGCTAACTTTACCGGTTTTTTATTATTTATATTTTTAACAAAACCACACTACACACAGTAACTACACGATTTCTTATTTTTTATTAGTTATTACTTAAGAATTGTATGTACATATACTAAGAATGTAAATCGAACGTGTCTGTACTCTTTAAATTTTTGTGATAAAACATTGTTACAGGTAGGTGTCTTGAAATAACTAATAAAATACATTTCACACATTCTTAGATTCTTGTCTGTCTGTTTATTTGAACACGCATCATTTCTAAACTACTGCGTTCACGATACTTCACCAAGAAAATCATAACGCATATCCTTGCAAAACATATATATATATTTTTTTTTTATTCCAAAAGGCAGCAAACAGGCAGACGGCCCATCTGATTGAAAATGGTTACCGTCGCCTATGGACAACTGCAACATCAAGAGCATCACTGTTGTGTTGCCGACCTTTAAGAGCGCGTTTCAGTCCTTTCTTGAAGAGCCCCATATCATAGCTCTGAGGAAAAACGGTGCTGGGCAACCCATTCCACAACGCTAGTGTACGCATAAGGAAGGTCCGAGAGAACCTCACGGTAGTCGCCATCTTGCTAGTTTTTAAGGTGTGCGGGTGAGCAGCCAGCCAGCGGCGGGAGAATGGTGAAGACGACACCATGTTAAAGAGTTCCTCCGAACACTCTCCGTTATACATGTGATAGAGCACACATAGACTGCCAATGTCTCTGCGAAGTTCTAAAGACTCTAGGTCGCATGTTAATAAATTTAGTCTTAATTCTATTAAAACTGGTATACTCTATCAATAATTATTGTAATTTGAATGACAACGCGAATTAAGTACGAGAGAAATGTAGATAAATATGTAATACATTCAGATGATTTAAGTGGTCACTTTACATTAGGATCCACGCGGACGGAGTCGCGGGCACAGTTAGTATATTGTAAAAGCGTAAATTATTAATGTTACACGTCGGTGTGAATATAAGCCGGAACTATCTTTGGATTCTGTTTATACTACGTCATTTGCGACTATTTCCCTCAACCCCAACCGTTCTGCGCTTCAGAATTCGTAAGGGTACATAGTTTTGTTGTTTAAGACAATAATAATATATGCGAATAGTTACGAAGTTGGAATGGAAAGTGAGAGATGGAAATTCCAAACATGTCGGTATGAATCTAACAACATAAGTACAAATGGTATGTCTGAACTAACGTGATAATATATTTAGACCTCAGTTATAACTAAACTTGTTTTTGAAGATTTCTATGGTTAATCTATTCATGGTTCTGTGGTATGGAAATTTATCCGAATTCGCGTACATTTACTAATTGGTAACACGATTCGCTGACGGTGAACGAAAAAATTGTGGGGAAACCTGAAACTGAGAAATATTCTTGTAGAACCGATCGTGTATGAGAGAGTGTATAAGATTTTACATATGTGTATATTAGTCTCGATCTAGTTTCATATAATTGTGTTACCACCATACAATGAGGTCACCGCGTTCTATTACTATACAAACTAGTTAACTGAGTATTAACAATCTATACTTTTTTATCGGGAGAGTTACTATTGACCTGCATCCGTGCTATTGACTATATCGGTGGAGCTACTATTGACCAGAAACGCCATTGGAAGTAACGGTAGTAACGTATCTTCACTATTATTGGCTGTCAGTTTTCGACGAATGCTTTATAAGGCAACTGACGACTATATCCTCACACAGACAGTTTGACTAGTCATATCTAAGGATGACTCGTAACAACCTTCAGTGTTGCGTTTCTGTATCGATTAAAGTTTTATTCGATTATTCTTGGTGAATTCATCGATTAAATCATTAAGTCACTTTTTTATGCCAAAAGGCAGCAAACAGACTGACAGTCCATCTGATGTTAAATGGTTACCGTTACCTATGGATAACTGCAATACCAGGGTCATCGCTGTTACGTTGCCGACCTTGGAGAGCGTGTTTTAAGCCCTTTTTAAAGAGCCCCATGTCATAACCCTAGGGGAACACAGTACCAGGTAACTCATTCCACAACGATCCAAAACGTCTCTGTGAAATTCTAATGAGTCTAGACCGCATGTCAGCTCAGCATCACTATGAATGACGTTATACCTTCACATGAACGGCATTTTATCTGCACCCTGATATGTATGCAGGTTGGATGGGGAATTTTCTATTATTTACTCAGATTATTGTAGAGATAATACAGCAAATTATATCAATATAAGTCAATTGACATTTACATAAGACGGTAAACAGACGGAGCAAATCGACCGTGTTTGTTCTGTCACTTGATGTCCATAGAAACAATAAATGTACATTTATACTCACTTTACAAATAACGGGACGATAAATAAAACAACGATAGCAGTTTCAATAAAAGAACGTATTCAAGCCCTTAAACAATACGTGAAAAATTAAAAAACAATTCAGACGAATACACGATGCAAATATCTACAAGAGTATGGAGCTACCACCAAGTTAAATTATTAGATAGAGAGAATATTTTCTTTATCTATATATATACAATAAGAATGTAAATTTAATTTCTCTATACTTTATGATTTTTGTGAAAAAATTTGTTGTAGGCAAAAATAATATATGATTTCAATCATTTTTACAAATGTCTGTATGTGTGTGAACACACATCACTTCCAAAATACTGTGTACATGATAAAACCTATTCAAGAAAAGCATAAAGCATACCTTCGAGTAACTCTTAGTCTTTGTTTCATCAAAATCGATTCGGTCTATCAAAGGCTGTTGTACTTTTAATGCCGACGCGACCTAAGTACGACAGAAAGGTAAATAAGTAAATGGATTTAATACATTAAGATGATTTTATTAGTCACTTCTTTGTATATGTCGGGCACGGCTAGTAATTAATAAAGTAAAAGTTTGCTTAAGCGATTCTAAAAATTCGTTTGCCAATTACTTTATATAGGTAGTAAACAGTTTTTTATTTTATGAGCGAGTAACAAGGTCTGCATTAAACACGAGCGATGATAATAACTTGTAATGATATTGCTATATTGGTCAGGATATAACAATCAACGTCAAGTAAATTGGAGTAAAATCTTGCCCTCTGAGAGCTATTTCAACGTGTGCCGGATAAAGAGCTTTTTTTTCTCGAACTGTTTACGCTATTGACCTGGTAAGGTCTTAACAGCTTCACCGGACTAATCAATAGTTACAAGAAGATAGTCAGTAATACATATTTTTATAAGGAATTTAACGATTTACAAAAACGTTTCTTATAATTTTCCGTTAGTTATTTGTTTAAGATTATTGAAATTCGTAGACACCCATGCTAAACACAACCCTAGCATACGTATAAAATCTAGAAAACGATTATTATAAATTTTACACCAATTCGTGTAGATTAGGATCTGTGTAAATTTATATAGACCTAAAATAATAAACGCCTGTACTTTTATTAATAGCAAAATTTTCGATACCAATAAATTTTGAATCAAAATTGTAAAGTTACTAACTATATTTGCCGCGCAGTTTTACTAGAATTTTATTTTTTCTCATCACGCGGCCCGGTCATACTGTTGTTAGTTTTGGCATATCACACTTTCTGGCCTAAATTTTATACGTTAGGGGCCATTCAGGGTAATACATAAGCACTGATAGAGGGTAGGGGGTCCTTGATATGCTAATTTTTGATGACATGGAGGATTGGGGGTCCGGGTAGTGATAAGGCAGCAATATTTCTTTATTAAACCGGAACAGATTTACATAAATGTGTACGTAAGCATGGGTAGCCCCCCTCCCGTACGTACATTACGTACTTTGAGCATTGCTTACTTTTGCTAACGAGGGGGTGGAAGCGGTGAGAAATTACAAAAATTCTGCTTACTTAAATGGTCCCTTAATTGCTCCTCACCTTACGGTCATAGCGTGATATTAAATGAACTGTCCATATAGTTATAGAACACTGAAACAATATTTAATATCTAGTTGGTATCTCTGGAGATGAACGCAATAAAAAAAATGTACAAACAATCTCTTCTAATCATTATACGTATATAAATCTCCGATGTGTATTGTAGTAAGGTGAAGCTGTTAAGTAATTGCTAAGTCAATAGCGTAGTCAGTCTGAAAAAAAAAAAAGAAATAAGTCCGATGCGTATGTTCTTGATTATCCTCTTACTAAACGGCTTGACAAATTTTGATGGTGTCACCTGGTTGATTCTTCATTATAGTTGTACATAGGTGGAGCTGTTGTCGAAACCTAGGATTTTGTAAATTATCCATAGTATCATTTTGGATTCGTCGCAGGAAAAATTTATAATACCAGATGTTCAATCTTCCAATATCACACAGTATTTTGTAATTCAATATGTTTATTATAATCTAAAATATATCTATTCTAATATTATAAAAAGGCAAAGTTTGTGAGTTTGTGACGTTCTATAGGGGGTAATCACAGGAACTACTGGTCCGATTTGAATAATTATTTCAGTGTTATATAGCTAATTTATCGAGAATGGTTACAGGCTATATATCATCACGCTAAGACCAATAGGAGCGGAGCAGCAATGTAGAATGTTTCAAAATCGTGTATTTTTTTCCTCTTGAGAGCTTCCGTTGCGTGTTAGCATTAGTCCAAAGTAACTATTTCACCTGAACGAAGTCGCGGGCAGAGGCTAGTCATGAGATTTTTTTTTTTTTCGAAATGTCTACGCTATTGACCCAGCAAGGTCTTAACAGCTTCACCGGACTACTAAGGCGAGCGCTTAAGGCACTCAGCCGATTTTATTTTGGCAACCAGCTCAAGGGTGCACGGCACACCTCGGCTTGGCTGTTGCCTGTTGTATGGAAAATCGTGACCTATCTTAGCTAACCTAGCTAACTATTCATATATGTATGAGTTGTTGAAACGTATATGTGTACCACAAGCATACACGCCTCAACAATTCCTCCATATATTTATTATCGGAAAATTAAGAGTTTTTCAGTTCGATAAGCGGAAAAAAAAGTAAACCCTTCCTCTTTCATGTGTAAGCGTGTAGGTAAACCCTTCCACTTTCATGTGTAAGCGTGTAGGCGTGCACGTGCGTAGCGGTGATGTATATTTGTGTGTCACCGTATCGCGCAAGCAACGCACTCAAGGGCTCCCTACCGAGGGATCGAACCTAGGCTTGAGCCGCTGCCGTGGGAGGCCTAATCGGGTAGCTAGTCATGAGATAAAATAAAACAACGTCCACCTAACCGGGTCCATTCGCTCAAAATTAAAAGCTTAATATTTCAGTTACTAACAAGTTACGACATAAAAAAGCTAATTATGCGATATAATAGTAAGCAATAATACTTAAAAATACTTTGAAACAAAGTGAATATAGAATAATATTTTTAAATATTACACTATACACGATTTTATTGTTGCACTTAATGTGTTTTTCAGCCTTGAACTAGAAACAAATTCAATATAGCTTTGATATGGCATTGACCACTTGTGTAAGACACGTGTTAGATATGTACTATATTTTTACACTGTAAAATTAACTTAAGCTTATTTATTATAAACTTCATTTTCACTCTGCTAAATTATTATATTAGTGGAAGGGTTTACTTTTTTTCCCTTATCGAACTGAAAAACTCTCAATTTTCCGACATACATTCCGACCAACTCATACATATATGAATAGTTAGCCAGGTTAGCTAAGATAGGTCGCGATTTTGCATGCAACAGGCAACAGCCAAGCCGAGGTGTGCCACCACCCTTGACCTGGTTGCCAGAATAAAATCGGCTGAGTGCCTTAAGCGCTCGCCTTAGTAGTCCGGTGAAGCTGTTAAGACCTTGCTGGGTCTATAGCGTAGTCATTTCGAATATATATATATATATATTATATTAGTAGTGTCAGTTACAATGACCGATAGAAAAATATTTTAACATTTATTACAACTATAGAGATGTATATATACGTGGTGTACTCATGCATATTATGACGATTACAACTTTTTGAATCGTTATATCTCAAAAACGGTGGCTCGTAGAAAAAAAGTATTAATAAATTTTTTGTAGATAATTTTATGATCTACAAGTTTTGTCTGAGGTATTTTTATGATAAAACTTACCGTTTTGCTGAAAATCGCGAAAAACTCATGTTTTGACCTTTGACCTTGAATATTTTTTTTCCTTACAGGGGAAAGGAACTTTCAAATTTTGCTTTTAATGATATTTTAAACAATCTTACCGATTTTCAGCTTGGTGGGAATTTAGGTAACTTCGAATGTCTAAATTGACCGGACTACTTATGCTGCAAACAGTCTGTCGACCTGTGCCTCATGAGATTTACATACGTTTGTATGGACCTTTTTCTTTTATTTTATTTTTGGCAACCAGTCTTCTAGTCGACTGTGGAGAGTAACAATATTACAAGTTTCTTGATGAGGAGTTTTTGCCGGGATTTGAATCTGGCGTGTAGTGGATTTTATATTTTATTCATAATCATGTGTTATTTGACTCTATTATTTGTAATTGTGATGGTATTTTACGCAATATAGTTCAGTTATTGTGCACAAGTGAAGTGGATGAAGCAATACAACGGAGCATGAATACTGAGATGCCACAAAAACTCCACGGAAAGTTCTAATAAATGAGCCACCATCTTGTTAGAACATTGAAATTATCACAACAATCTTGTAGCATTATTCCTTACTTGACACTGTCAGTAATAGTAAAAAAGGTTGAATACCAAAAAAACATTTTTTTTAAATAAGCACGCAAAGATTATTTACATAAGTGTGATGAAATACGTTAATTCCACAGCCTTAAGAATCCCTCTCGAATCTCGCTTCAAAAAAATTTCTTCTTTAATAACACCCTCAAAATGAGCAGCCATCTTTAATTATAATTTGGAGCATTTTTGTTGATACTGGAAAAATTATAAAAGATCCCGTAACGTCGGATCCTTTTGATGTACGCGGCTTTATGAAAATATAAATAAAGTTTGTAGAATTTATATTGAATCACCACCAGCCGTACTGATATTGGGCTATAAATAAATGTGTGTTGGAAATATTTTCTGAATTATATTAATTTATCATATTTATTAATTAACTAATGATATACTTTTTTTTCGAATTAACTACGCTATTGACCTAGCAAGGTCTTAATAACTTCAGCGAACTACAAATTACATTCCATTAAAAAAAAAACTCTATAATAATAGTGAAGTCAACCTAACCTAAGAGTTCGGCTGTTGGCCCTAAACCTTTCTGAAGTATAGTTATAGGCATAATGTACACGCTTTACACTAAATATTGGTGACTTGAAACTATAACAAATCACAGTTCTTTATATTCCTCAAATACGGTATTACTACAAGGAAATTGCTTAAATTTCATACAAGATGTGTAGAGTATTGTTTTTATTACAGTGGTTATTGTAATTACCATTCAAAAGTGTACTTTATACCCTAACTACCTTTTCCCGCGACTTAACAGTTACTTTGGGCTAACGCAAACACGTGGCGATAGCTCTGAAAACGAAACAAAAAAACGATTTTGAAACATTCTTCATTGGTGTTACGCTCCTATTAAACTTAACGTGATGTAATGTATATAGCATATAGCCTTCCTCGATAAATGAACTCTCTACCATTGAATTCATATCTGACCAGTAGTTCCTGAGTTTAGCCTGTTCAAACAAACAAACAAACTCTTCAGCTTTCTAATATTAAAATAGATTACTCATTTCAAAAAACAAAACGACAGCGGAAAAGTGTGTATATTCTTTTCAACTTTTAAGGCCCAAGACATTTTAAAACTATTTTTTTTCTTTAAAGCACACAGTGTAACTACCTGCTTTGTAAATAAAAAAAATCTTAATTATATTAGAATGATAAATTTAATATTAATATATTCAATAATTAACTTCTTTGTGATAGTTATCACCCATAATTCCATATCCATACATTCAAATACGAATACTGTAAGAGAATAGTCTCACACACCGACATTTGATTACAAACTGAACTTTAATAATCAAGCGACTGATACAGATATATATGGTTACTAAAAGCATTGGATATAAACAGGAACATCCATCAGCATCATCATAAATGGACATAGAAATGTATTCGAGCGTCATCCCTTACGTCCGACATCTGAGAATACGAAGGACATAAACAAAGCGCACGGTGCCGACATATAATAAATAAAAACATTTCAAACAAATCCCTTACTAGTTTTAAGGGGTAATGCCACTGTAATGGTCCAAAAATAAAGGTTTTTTCACGAATTTTTTGCTTCCGAATTTGAAGGTAATTGAAAAAAAACTTTTAAGGGTGTTATCGGGCATACATTAAACTTTATTATCCAATTTTTTTACAGCGAAAAAAAAACAAAATGGCGGTTCCACAGTCATCTTCCCGGGGCATGTTTTGCTTGCAGGGCTCCGCGGCACGCAGCACCACTGCTGCACTTTAGAATCTAGAACAAAAAAAAAAAAAAACCGTTAATCTAGAAGGTTATAGCTAGAGAATGTCGATCGGATTTTAAAAAGTATTAATTTTTGTGGATTTGACGTGCGTTTGAAAAATAAAAAGATTTTTTACGAAAAAAACGGCTAGTTATTTGTTAATAAAAAAACAATAAATAAAGTTATTGAAAATCCCGATCGACATTCTCAAGATAATGTTAATGTTCACATCTGGTAAAAATTTCAAGTAAAAAAAATGAAAATTGTTCGAGTGATGCCGCGTGCCATTTTGAAAAGCCGTGTTTCGAGAAAAACGCGTTTAAAGTTTTACGACTAGTTTTTTATGGGAAAAAATTAAAAAAAGGAGGTAAAAAAAATTTTACCGTTAGTCTGCAATTCCAGCACCATACATTTGTCCTTCGATGGCCAAATTTTTGTCTTCTTCGTCTTTCCTGGTCGATGTTTGGAGCGCGCGCGCACTTTTTGCCGCGTCGCTCAGAGATGCCTCGGCGTGCGTGATGCGTTTGGCGTCGGCTTCGGTGCAGAAATTATATAATTGGGCACCAATTTCCACCTCCAACATCTTGAATATTTGCAAGACGTTGGTAAGGCCGCCATTGAATGTGCAAACAGCGATATCTGTCGCGATATCCAGTACAGTTTTTCCGCTTGAGGATGATTTGGGGGCCAAACTCCAAACGGTAGCGTTGAAGCTTTCGTTATTGTTTTGAGTATAGGCCCCCAAGCAACGCTCCAGCAAGTCGTCCCGGCTCAATTCCACGTAGATGGGTTTAATGGCTTGATAAACCTCCTCACTCATTGGCTGATTGTGATGATACGCATCCAAGGCATTTTCCGCTTTCGCTTTCTTCCAACTGCACCAATTCTCTGAACATTTTTCGTGCTGAGGCTTTTCATCCGTTGACATTTTGTGAAAAAGGGTTGCCCAGATCTCATTTTTCATATTTTCGTTTTCATTTTTCATTTTTTTCCAAGATACACTCGATCACCCATTTCAACTAACGCGTACGTCGTTCGTTCGTAAAAAAAAACCACGGAAAACACGCAAAAATCGTCACTTATGAAGAATAAATCGCTCTTTACTGTGCGCTTGCTGCAGCTAAACTAACGAAATTTTTCTTCATAATGCTCAAAAGGCTCGAAAGGACACGTGGCACAACAATACAGGCAGTTGGGAGCAATAGAGGGGGGCCTATTGTGCCGTCCCTTTTCACCGTTATGTTTGCCGCAGGTAGTCGTTTCGGAGTAAGTTTTGACGCGCTTGGCGGCGACCTCTATTTCCTACGGAAAAAAAATTGTTCTCGCACGGGACCTTTTTTTTTCTTATTCTAAAGGGTTTAAACTATTTTTTAAGCCAATAAAAAAAAAATCAATTTTTAAAAAAATTTACAGTGGCATTACCCCTTAAACTAACTTAGATTCATAACTTATGGATAGTTCTTTTACGTTCCGATATTAAATGACTCATTGCGAGCATACATGTATCACGCGCTCGCACTGAGTCGTCAAATATAAATAGCATGCATTTTATTGTCCAAATTTTATTTTATTCTATCATGGGGCATGGCATCGATGAATGTAGATTCGAATCTCTGCAGCTGACTCGGAACTTGCGGCAAAGGAAAACATCGTGATGAAGCCATAGCCTGAGTTGATATGTTTCGGCAGCTACACTAGAGAACCAGTCCCTTATAGATCTTTTGTGTTTACCAACTTAGACTACGTCGAAATTCAGCATCAGATGACATTGTAGTAAAACGAAGAGAACAATGAAAACTTAAGTGCCTGGCAAATTCATGTTTAAAGAAGAGCATTTAGCTCTAGAGTGAGTGTTTATTTTGAATTTTAAATTCGGTTTTTGAATACCTACATAGTCTGTGTGTAAGCCACGATATTCTATGATATATTTGTCATCTAATATTAATATCTCAAATATAGAAGAGCGACTATGTCAAATTTTTATTCCGATTGAAAAAATAGGATGTATAGCAAATACGTACAATATAAGTGAATCTTTTGTATTACAGAGAAACATTTTAAGTAAAATAATTCTACAAAAAGTCAATGTAACACGATTTTCTCACGCGGTCACCTATCCAAATAATGGCCGCACCCGACGCTGCTTACTTACGGTGATCAGAAGAGAACTGGTGCTTTTAACCCTCTATACGACACAGTCTTCACCCCTTTTTGTCACACAAAAAGGATGCTTATTAGAACTTTGAAGTCCTCTCATAAGACATTTCTGTTAGAATTATAAAATGGTTATCTATAGCTTAAGATCAACATCGGTCTGAAGATGTTCCGTGAAGGAGCGAAGCACGTGTAAAAGGTTATGGTCATTACACGTTATTCTCCGACATAATTTAATATACATAATTATATATTTTACAGTTATATACCAACAGTGTCAACCGCTGTCAGGTTCAACCGTTAACCTAGAAACGCGTTCTTAATTATTTTTGTTATTTTACTTATTAATATTTCACACTCTCCCTCTCTCTCTCTCTCTCTCTCTCTCTCTCTATAACTAGTTTCAGATTAACTTTTTCAGGTACACCTTGCATAAATAAATTCAAACGGTTTTTGTTGTAGTGAGAAGTGTTAGAGGCCAATCAATAACAGGCAGAAGTATAAAGTAACGGTTACTACAATATTAATGATGGATTTTTGCAAAGTAACACCTTCTTCAATTAAGTAAGAATTTAAACTTAAAATATATATATATTTTTCAGTGTATCTTGATAGTTAACAAGAGGTTAGTTAATCTAGTGAGATATCATCAGAAATTTATTCTGATCTAAATCTAAATCATATATATACGATATACAATAGAACTAATATGAATATAAGTTCCAAACATAAAGTAATAAATGTACTATCCAGAAGTTAAGATAACTTGGTCATCCTGGTATATCCGCTTCGATCAATTTGTTAGCTACTACGGGCCTACGGGCTACCAAGCTTTGATGTTGAACTGATGTGTTATTCATTGTATTTCCATGAAACATTAGTTTTGTTTAATATCAACCGATGTTTATAATTTTTTTTTTTTCATTTTAAATATAATCCTCAGTTTTTTGATCCTTTAGTTTTACTACTAGATAAGTGTATTTTCTTCAGAAAGCAAAACATTTTGTTTACAATTTATTTTTTATTACATATTCAGAAAATCTGATCAGTAATCAATAATTGAAGTGACTATTATTTATTTTATTTTAAACTATCTGTGCCCGCGACTCTGTCCGCATGAAAGCTAATGATTAATAAAATCATCCGGATATATAAAGTCTAATTACTTACCTATTTTTGACGCGTCGTCATTGAATTTACGATAATTATTGATAAGATACACCAGTTTTAAGGAAACCAAGGCTAAAAAACCATAAATGTTACTTCAGAATATGCTTTATGAATTTCTTTGCGAGGTTTTGTTTTCGAACTAACTACGCTATTGAGCTGACAAGGTCCTTACAGCTTCACCGGACTAGTAGGGCGAGCGCTTAAGGCATTCAGCCGATTCTTTGTGAGGTTTTATCGTGAAAGTTGTATACTATAGTGACGATGTGTGTTTAAAAAAGCATACAAACAGACAGACATTTCTAAAAATCATTGAAAAAATTTTGGGGTGTAAGGGGTGTCGAATATCATCATAAGACTAGAGACACCCAAGCCAACCTCACCTGCACGTGGTGCACCCTGCTGAATAACGAACAAGGCAATGGCGAAAGCGGGGTGGTAGGGTTTTACATCCCGACTGGGTCGCAACCACCATGTATATGGCGAAAAAGCCCGTAATAGTGATTCGCTTCTACGGGTCGCGTTTCGGGATCAGTCTGTGCATATCCAGCTTATTACAGGCCGGCATGATAGTGGCGACCGGCGATGAACAGTGTGTCAATCGGTGATCGCTGTTATTTTTGGACTGTGCTTACCATCAGACATAGTGCAGTCACTTTGCCGTGCTACAATAAAAAAAATGTATTTTAGTTCTTATTCTAAGACACCTGCAACCTTTTTCACCCAATAATTAAAATGTACAAACATGTTAGATTTACATTGCTATAATATTTATAAATATAATAAATATTGTTAGTATAAAATGAAAGTATCAGAAGAAAACAAAATTACGTAAATTCGTTTATTACAGAAGCTTTATTGTACTTAATATACTGAAAAAGATTAATTTTACATTTTGAAATACCCATTATTTTCATATTAATTTTGTGGTTAAAATGTATAATAAATTTGTTATTAGATATTCAGGAAATCTAATTGATAATCCATAAATTAAATGATTGTTATTTATTTTATTTATTTATTTTTTGTACCTTTGAGGATTCGGGAACATTGATTATTGCAATTTAATACCGGTTTTATATTGGTTTAAACACTAAAGCATTAGAAAAAAAACATCCAAATTACATTACATTAAATACATTTATTGTACTATATAGAGCTACAGAAATAGGTAATTTAGACATTTTGAAACACTCGTTATTTTCACAGTAATTTCGTTGTTAAACAGATTAATGTTATTGAAATAGTACAAGTTACAATATATAAATAAATAATACAAATAAGGAATTATTTACGTTTCATCATTTCACCGGGCGGTGAATCAATCTTTTCAGAAGTAACCTCGTACTGTGTGTCGAGTCTGAAAAACAAAGAGCATATAATTAATTATCTATACATATCTGTACATACAATAGGAATGTAAATCTAACTGGTCTGTACTTTTAGATTATTATGAAAAAAAATTGCAGGTGTCAATACATTTCAATCATTTTCAGAAATGTCTGTTAGTTTGTTTGAACACGTATCACTGCTATCTGTGTTCACGATATAACCTCGCCAAGGAAATCATAAAGCATATCTTCGAGTAACATTTAGTCTTCGTTTCATTAAAATCAGTTCACTCTATCAAAAGTTATTATAATTTTAATGACGACGCAACTTAAGTGCGGGAGAAAAGTAGATACGAGTAAGTAAATGAAATTAATATATTTAGGTGATTTTATTAATCACATTTTTTTTAACATTAGTTTCCACGCTAACGGAGTAGCGAGCACAGCTAGTATTATATGTGTATATATGTTAAAAAGATAAACCAGATCGAGTTTCTTGCTGGTTCTTTTCGATAAGTGAGTTGTATTTCGAATCGGAGGTAGTTTTAAACTTTAATATTCATAAGTGCCTTCTTAGGACCTAAAGTTAATAAATTTTTGATTTTAATTCGTACTTTTCCAAACCAAACGAAGCAATAGTTTGCTTTTAAAATATCCTTGCTTATAGAGAGTATGAGTGCACTAATTCACTAAGTCTAGCCTCAAGTCTCAGTGAGATCACAAGCGGGCCTCCGAACCCTATTAATTCAGGAGAGGAATGTTCAACGAGCCGTTGACACCACGTGAAAAAACCTTGGAGTCCATTTGAATTGCAAAGCCGGCATTAGCTTCTCATTGTATAGTTATGAAACACGACTTTACAGTCACCATAAAAAAAAGTTCTAGAATTAGAGTCATTATTTTTAGTCAAAATGTGGCTGTATACATTTTGTTCTCTGAGTCGCGAGTACCATTCACATGATTAACTCACTACAGTTACTCTTTTTAAAGTGAAACTTTTTCCATCTCCTCAATTTTTTTCGTCCATCTATTGCATGTCGCGTTACAAGCGGCGGGCGTCCGCGGCCTTTGAATAACGTGAAATGCGATCGGCAGAGCACCCAACGCCAATATGTGTATCAACAAAATGAATAAATACATTAAATCGAATTATTTTCCGAAATTTTTCATTTTCATAAATTACATCGTGGTTTCTTGAAATCGTACGATATTTTTTTGGTATTGTCGCACTTCGAGATCAATCAGTAATCAACAATTTACAAGTCGACTAGACAGCGACGATCAGCGATATAGTACCGATATTTCGGTGTATATCGGTGCTAAGCATTGTCCCTTTATCGTCCTGGTGAAATAATAATAAGACAAATTATAATGCACAATGCACGTTTCGTTAACTGACTATCTCAAGGTGGAAATCTATCATCAGATACCAGTTCATTCTGTATTGTCATGTTTACCAACGCCTTTAATTAATCGCGATTTTATTATACTCTACAGATCTTAGCGTCTGATCACAATCACAGCTGATGTTAAATCAAAATACTTTATTATTTAGGCCCCGAGAAGGCACTTATGAATGTCAAAGCTACCGCCGGTTTGGACAAACAACCCATTCATCGAGAAGAACCGCCAAGAAACTCAATTTGGTTTACCTTTTCATCTATATTTTCTATCTAAACATATAATAAGAATGGAACATATCTGTAAATTTTGGATTTATAAGGAAGTCTTATAGGTGTCTAGGAATCTATACTAATATTATAAAGAGGTAAAGTTTGTGATGTTGTGACGTTGTAGGGGGGTAATCTCTGGAACTACTGGTTCGATTTGAATAATTCTTACAGTATTATATAGCTCATTCATCGAGAATGGTTATAGGCTATATATTATCGCGCTAAGGCTAATAGGGAAAGAGCACAGATGAAAAATGTTTCAAAATCGGGATGTATTTTTCCTTTTGAGAACTGCTGCGTGTTAGTACTAGTGTATCTATTCCACGCGAACGAAGTCGCGAGCAGAGGCTAGTAAGTGATTAAAAAATGCAATCTATTTGAAAAGAGTCTGTTTATATGAACACGCATCACTGCTAACATACTGAACTCATAATAAAATCTCTTTAAGAAAATCATAAAGCATATTTTCGAGTAACATTTAGTCAAAAAAAATGCAATCTATTTGATAAGATTCTGTTTATATGAACACGCATCACTGCTAACATACTGAACTCATGATAAAACCTCTTTAAGAAGATCATAAAGCATAATTTTCGAGTAACATTTGGTCTTTGTTTCATTCATCACAAGTTTTTTTTTTTATCGAGGACGCGACTTAAGTACTAGAGATAAGTAGATAGGTAAATGGACTTAATACATTCAAAACACTTTATTAATCACTGTTCTTTTACACAAGGTTTCACTCGGACGAAGTCGCGGGCCCTACTAGT
Source organism: Antheraea mylitta (assembly GCA_014332785.1). Taxonomy (NCBI): domain Eukaryota; kingdom Metazoa; phylum Arthropoda; class Insecta; order Lepidoptera; family Saturniidae; genus Antheraea; species Antheraea mylitta. The sequence continues at coordinate 3,591,860 of JACEII010000065.1, read as the reverse complement.
TATACATATTTTTACAATTAAAAAGTCAGATGCAGCTGTCGAAACACCGATAGGTGCCTTGGCAAAAAGCCTTGGTAAATTTTCTAGTTTACAGTTTTAGCTAGCCAGGCCGGCATAGCAAAAAATACTGATGAAGTGTGCTAAGAACCGCATCGAAAGACAGTCGTTGATGAGTAGTATAAAAAATAGTTGCCAGAACATAGGTATTTGTGAAAGCATCTTGGCTGAACCCTGTTCGGGTAAAGCTAAGCAGCTGTATGATCTGGTAATGATCCCTCATCAGTGACTCTCATGATATAGCTGAACAATGGGGCTGATATATTAGGTGAAATAAAGCCCCTACAAACAATGTAAAATGAAAAAAGAACTAGTCAACTTGACAAGGCACTCGGTAGATATATTTAACCCTACTTCAATACAAAAACAAATGCTAATAGATTCACAAAGAACTCGATTTGGAAAATTGAATTAATTGTTAAATACAAGTTATAAAGTACTTAAACTTTCGAGACTCGACTTTTTTATCATTCATTAATAATTTCTAACAAAGTTACACGAGTTACAGAATGTCAATAATAATTAAGAACAATGTATAAGATTCTTTTGTTTTTGTTATTAACTAGCCAATGCTCGCTACTCTGTTCACGTAGGAATCCTTTGATCTTCTAAAGCATTTGCGTATCTTTTTTGTATAACTGAGGGACGTGTTTCGTTATTGAAATGAACTTCTTTAGACGACACTTTTAGCAAGAGATAAGTTTGTAATTCCACGTCATGACCTTCTACGTCTGCATGACCGGCCGTATGGCGCTTGCACGGCTTGCATCAGACTAGCGACACGTAGTATTGGGGTCTGTGTACATATAATATTGATGTTTTGCAGCTCATCATACGTTAAAGTAGTTGATTAACTTTATAAAAATGTATATAATTATTTTTCTGAGTCCTAATAGATATGAAAACCAAACTAATGGTAATAATTTTAATAATGTCATTCACACTATGATTAAATGATTAAAAAATTCAAAAGAGAAGACAGTTATTTCATTCTTTTGAGTTTTCACTTCTGTCGCCAGTCATTATGGCTGCAGAATATGCTAATTGGTTCTATATTTTCTAACATTGGTGGCGTATTACGTTATATAGTTTGGATATTGTGCACATGTGAAGCGGATGGGAAATAATTAGGGATGATCGAAATTTCAAATTTCATTCAACATCGATGAATATCTGAAAAACAGATGTTTTGATGTATCGATAAATTCGACACATCGATGTTTTGATTTCGATAACATCGATGTTATGAGAATAAAAAACCGAAATGTCAATATATTCTTTAGGGTCATTGAACGTTGTATGTACTACCGAGAGACCAGATAATTGTCAAATTTAACTCGAACTAAGTCCTACGAGTAGTTATTTCTTCGGATGACCTTGTTTTCAACGCTGGCCAACTCCTGCGCCATAAACACCCGATAAAGTTAGTTTTTTTACAAACAGTTTTAATTACTAGCAAAAACATCGATGTTTTAAGACACCGATGTTCTGCTATCGATGTTTATCGTACATCGATACTTTTAAATTGATGTTAACATCGATTTTTTTCTAATATCGATCATCCCTAAAAATAATATCACGGAGCCTAGATTATGACTTGCCACAAAAACGCCCTGGAAGTTGCTAACAAGAGGGCGACCATCTTGTTATGTCATTGAAAAGGTCGCAAGAAACTTGTATAATCATTACTTATTCGACGATGGCAGTAATAATATCCTAGAAGATTGGTTGTCAAAAAAATCTACAGTCAAACTGCAGCGCCGCTGTTATCGCCTACGTTACTTAATTGAGACGAGATATTCACCTCTTATCAGCCGGCTACCCATCCTAATCACGTTATCAACGGTCTAAACCCACAAACGAGACGGACAATCATGGTCACCATAGCATATAGGGGCCGGAGCGGTGATTCGGTTGATGACCGTTCAAATCTGAAGGTGACTTGCAGATGCGGCGGTGACGAGCGACCGTATAACTTATGTATACGCACACGTTCCCATGAAAACATCTGTCAAACTATATAAAGCAATCTGTACTTTTGTCTGTGTGTAATTTTCATTTATAATATATGTCTATTATAGAGTACACAAATCACATATGTGAAATTAAAAAAAATGGTGACTGTTGTTATATGTTAGTATTTACTTGACTGAGCTAGGTAAATAAAAACACGAACTGAGCAAACGAAAGAAAAATACGTATATTTTTTGACAACTTTACAAGAACAGATTCATAGAGTATATAAATTTTTTTTTTAAACAATATTCATAAGATAGCGTTCAGTGTTGCAGTGTTGCAATTAATCATTTCAACATCCTCTTCTTAATTGCAAACCCATAGCCATGGAACAGTCATCAGTCTTCTTTGGAGAAATTGGTTTTGTAAGTATGTCGGCAACCATATCTTGAGTCCCAACATAGCAGAGTTGAATTTCCTTATCAGCAACTTTTTCTCGGAGAAAATGATGTCTCAAATCAATATGTTTGCTGCGAGCACAGTAAGAATCAGTACCTGCAAATTTGATTGCACTTTGATT
>JACEII010000065.1:3533913-3583376 GCA_014332785.1 Antheraea mylitta | reverse complement strand
TGTGCGTGTGCGTGTGCGTGTGCGTGTGCGTGTGCGTGTGCGGGTGTCAGAATGAATATTTCTTTTTAAAAATTAATCCTCTAAACTAATGAAAATATTTAAACAGTTTATTGATTATTTTTTTAAATAATTAAAAAAATCTCCCTTCAATTCTAAACATTCAAAAATAAATATATATTTTGATAATTCTAGTTTTATTTATTAGCCGAAGGAACTTCGTTCCTACCTGGTGTCCCACGACGCCACATTTCTTTTTTTGGAAATAATCACCTAAATGATTTCTTATATTAGAAAAAATTGTCATTTATAAGGTATTTTATGTTTTTTTCTATAATAAAAATTTATTATATTCAATAAACACACAATTTACTATAGAAACGTGTAAAAACATATTTCAAAAAGCAAACTCCCCGGCGGGGAATTGAACCCCGGTCTCCCGCGTGACAGGCGGGGATACTTACCACTATACTACCGAGGATTACATCCTCCATGCTGAAATTATCGGTATGCACAATAACGACAACAATGAAATAACCTAATATTATTTGTATATATTGATATTTTCATATTTATATAACTCCATTACAAGTTTTATGTTAGTGACTACAAAGCGACTACAATACTTTATTTATATTATACTAGCTGTTACCCGCGGCTTCGCACGTGTTTATATAATATATTAAATGGATTTAAAATTGTGATTAGATGTGTAAATTACAGTAATACGCTTTAAAAATATTTGTAAGTATGACGCGCACATCATCTACTTTAACAGGTTTCATGTACATTATATATGTGAATACTAATATTGTATCCAATTAGATCGGATTTATCATCAGCCACGTAGCTGGAACTTTAAACTACTATATATCAACCTCAGTGCTCACTTACCCTATATAAGAAAGTAATGAAAATATTATTAAGCTATACATTATCGAACAATATGTGTTAAATCTTTTATTATATAGATATAATATGTCCATATTGTCGATATAATTAAGTTATTAATGTACCTTGGTATAATTTAAATCACATGTAAACAGATGTCTTTCAATTATATTTATTCTTGAAGTCCAGTACAGCGCACGTCACACGCGCATGTTTACAATAAACAACATATTTTTGATCAATTTCACACAGACGAATCCACGGATAACAGTTCATCACTACATAGTGTAAAACAAAGTCCTGTTCCGCGTGTGTCTATATGTCTGTTCGCGATAAGATCAAAAACTACTAAACGCATCTTCATGCCGTTTTCACCAATATATAAAGTCATATCTTTGATCAATTTCACACATTCGCACGGATAACAATTCATCACTACATAGTATAAAACGAAGTCCTGTTCCACGTCTGTCTATATGTCCGTTCGCGATAAAATCAAAAACTACAGAACGCATCATCATGACGTTTTCACCAATATATAAAATGATTCTTAGGCAAGGTTTAGGTATAATTTCCCTTATTATCAGAGCGGGCAACGTTTGCTGAACTCGCTAGCTTAAAATAAAACAGCTAATTAGTTAGTTATTTGCCCGTAAAATTCCCGTTCAAATATTACTCGTAGTCCGGTGAAGACTGTTAAGACTTTGCTAGGTCAATAGCGTAGTCATTTCTAAGAAGATAAAAAAAAAACGTTCAAATTGGTTCAGCCGTTTCGGAGATTACCCGGAACAAACATACAAACAGACATATCGACAGAATAAAAATATTTGTTGACAAATTAGGTTAGGTTGTTGCATCACAGATATATGTATTCACCAAAAAGTATTTATTTTAATACTACATACACACACTTTATTATTATAATACGTAATATATCACAAATCAAAAATTGGGAACAAAACTAACGTAGAATAAAATTTTTGAGGAGTTTTTGGGGGGATTTCAGTCTGTCATGTAGTAGATTTTATATTTTATTCATAATCTTGTGTTACTCGACTCTAAATTGTGTTAAATTGTGGCGTTTTGTATAATATGGCTCGTTTATTGTGCATAAGTGAAATGAATAAAAAATAATAACACGCAGCATGAATTTTGTGGTCTTGAATATTAAGAAGATAAAAATTTACGAAATAGTATATCGAGGATTTGGCGCTTATACCTTTTCATTAACTTGGACATAAAAGAAAACTGACTAAAGAATACATAATAACTATCTATATTTACAACTTCAGAATTGGCAGTATGGATTAATTCCTTCGCCTGTCTTATTGGATGAATATTATTACTACTAAACTTATTGAATAGCAACACAAAATAAACTTTGGAAATGTTTGCGATATAAACGTACCACGTATAATCAAAACTTTGATAAAAAATTACGTAGATTATACTATTGAACAGGAACACAAAATAAACCCAGATAATATTTCCGATAGAATGTTATCATGTTACCATGACAACGCATATAATCCTGACACTGACACGCAGCGGATGCTCTGAAAATAGCCCGATTTTGAGACATTCTTCATTAGTGCCCCGCTCCTATTGGTTTTAACGTGATGATATATACCCTATAGCCATCCTCGATAAATAAGCTATATAACACTAAAAGAAACTTTCAAATCGGACCGGTAGTTCTTGAGATTAGCGCGTTCAACCAACCAAACAAACAAACTCTTCAGCTTTATAATATTAGTATACATTTATTACTGTAACTAAATTATTCATTAGTTTTATTCACTAGCCAAAAGGGTAAAATATCGTTATATCTATACTAGTATTATAAAACTTCAAATTGTGTTTGTTTGTACGCGCTAAACTAAGGAACTACAGGTCCGATTTGAAAAATTCTTTTAGCTTTAGATAGTTCATATATCATCACGCTAAGACTGATAGGAGCGGAGTACCAATGAATAATGTTTCAAAATCGGAGTTAACAAACGATTTCATTAAAAATATTTTCACCTTAAACGAAATCACGAGTTAAAGTTAGCGTTAGCCCAAAGTAATTATAACGAAGTCGCAGACAAAAGCTAATATAAGTATAATTCTTCTGTCCTATGACTGAATTCCTCCTAAACATGTGGACAGATTTTGATGTAATTTTTTGCGAGTGTTTAGGTAGACTCAAGAATAACTTAGATTCACAATTGAACCCGGTAGGTGGCGCTGCGGTTGAATTTTAGGATTTTTTCATCAACAGGACAAGGTGCGCCAGGCCCGCTAGTTATAAATAAAATAGAATAATCTGTTTTCTAAAACAAAGTCGAAACACAATAGATAAAATTGAATTCAGAAGATTTTTTTTTAAGTAACCAGATTACTTCCATAAATATGAAGTTTAGATAATTTATAGAGACAATTAAATACAAGTTTATAATTTAAACGACATAGAGATTAGATTTAAATAAAAAAATAGATTTTAAAGATATGAAGTAATAATTTTACCACTTTTTTTTTCTGGATGAAACAGAAAAATTGTCCTGTTCCCGGGATACCTACATCAAAACTACATAAAAACGGGCGAAGCCGTGAACAAAAGTCACACTTTTATATAACTCGAATATTTTTTTTTTATTTATTTCAATAGGCGAATCCCAGAATCATATTTAATAAAATATTTTTGCATATACTAACTAACTAAGGATATTTCCTACGTAACAGTACGCTACGGCTTTTTTTTCTTCGATCTGACTACGCTATTGACCCAGCAAGGTCTTAAAAGCTTCAGACCTTGCTGGATCAACAGCGTAGTTACGCTACGGCTGTAGCAGGTAGAGTAAATACAATACAAAATGTAGATCACGCCAATAGGCGAAGCGAGAACTAAGTAATAATGGGCAGAATAAGAGAACTGCGAGCAACTGACTATAATATGTCTCACGGCGTACACACAAGTTACATTAAGATAGTTGTTTATTCCCACTTTTTCGATAACAAGATATGTGAATTGGGAATCCACCTTTCATACTAACAAAGTGATCATGTGACAATCCAAAATCAACCAAAGTTCAAAGTTCGATACACCGTGGTCATATGCCAGGAGCAGACACAATATTCAAATCATAATCATCTGTAACTTCAATCACATATCATCGTCGCGTTAACATTTATTCAATCAGATATAAATACATAAAAATGAAGAACATTTATACATATAATCAGAATTTATTAACATCTTTGTATACATCCCGAACGTATAATCGGTTTTAAATTATACGAGCCGAGAATTCAACCTGGGCTAAGGGAGGGCGATAACCTATGGCATTGACTTGCCCAGGAGTACCTTCTACAAAAATATTTAAAATTCATGACAGACGAATTTAAATTTTTAAATAATTTATTTCATATCAGCATGTCCGTATTTTATTAATATAACGAATCCCAGTGTTGGACGAAGCCTAGTTTCTACGGAAATTATTGACGAATCTAAAGTTTTATATCTTCTCGAATATTGAGGAACATTCCTCAGGCATCATAAAGTAATGTAGAATCGGGGAAATCGGTATAAATGACTAAATATCGGAATAGTAATGCCATAATGTCGGACACCGTGTCAACGGACATATATTCGAATCCTGGCAACTGAATCGGAGCTTTCGATGAAAGAAAGCATCGTGATGAAATCATAGCTTAATTAAAATGGTAATAATAACAATGCTTAAGCATAATAATAAAGTGTTAAATAATAGTTAAGTAAAATAATTCGGACATTAAGTACAACAATGTTACTGCCCTTTTTAAAAATTTTAAATTAATCTCAATATAGTTTATTTAAATTTCATAATTCTTAAATTGAAGTTATAACATTAGTCTAATTTGCACATCTATTGGGACTCCGAATACTAATTATATACATTTTTATATAGCTTATTTAATTAACCAGAAATATTATGGGCTACACAAACTCAATGCAAAATATAAATATTAGATGTATACACAAAAACAAATAAAATAATAAATTTTATTCACTATAATATAAGCTACACTACACTTAATACTATTTTTTAGTAATAGACCAAAGAAAATCAGAAAAAATGCGCGGACCAAGTGTCTCTAGTAAAAAAGCTATAGCATAGTAATAGGGTCTTTCCTAAACCCGCCTGGCTAGCTACCACCCTCGAGTTGAAAATGTCTCGCCAAGCACCTGTTGGTATGTTCCGGCAACTACACTTAAGAGCTAAACTTAAACCTAGGGATTTAACATATATACCATCTTAGACAATATAAGGTGAGATTGTGGTGAAATACTAAAATCTATAAAAAAAAAATTATAAACATAAATAAATAAAAGAACGGCTGTACGATTGCCAACTTATCTATCGGCGATACTTTTTGTAATATAAATAAAATACTCGAAATAGTTTCAGGAGCTATATATATTCTTTTATTCCATGTTTTACATGTCACATTTTTTATAAGATCTTATTACTATGGCAATCTAATGTGCCAGCTCGTGGTAACAACAAAACGATTATACAACGGCCCTCTTTCAGTAAGTTTCAGACAAAACGAGACAGAGACAAAGGACATAGCTTATAATATAGGGAATAGTTTTGTATGAGCTAAGTTCAATAAAGGACAGTGACCTCGTCTCGTAGGGTTGCTACAAATAGATTTTTTTTAATATACACTTCCAGGACAAATAAGCTTTATTATTAGTTATCTACTAATGCCCGCGACTTATTTATATAAAACAGTTAACATTTTATAAAAGATTAACAAAGAGCCTGCTTACTTTAATAACACGGGAGAAATATACAGAGCTGACCGTGCAAAAAACAACTGACACTATTATTCACACCATGCAGCATCTGAATCTCAACTAATAAGCCGCCATCTTTTGACTTTTCTAAAGACTGTGGTAAACTGAGCAAACTTCCAAATTAAGATTTTTGTTTTCTGTTAACTGATTTACATGTAATATGTCTTGTATGCAACCCTAAGCGACGCTCAAGTTACTTGTAAATTCCCATGAAAATATAAATATAAATTAACCATCAGCCGATGGTGCTACCAATTTAAATAAGCAAATGTACCCAAATTCGGAATTTGTATAAACTTCATTTGTACATGCCGGAGTTGAAAATTGTGAAATAATAAACCATGTAATCATTAAAATATTGTTAAGCGCAATTTAAGAGCGCAGGATACTTCTCAGCTGGCAACAACACCCATATCCATGACTTAAAAATAATTAAAGATATAATCCATAAACATTATGCGCTTGCAAACTTTACGTTCATTGATCAAAACTCACAATCAGTTACGTATAAGCTTCGCGATAGAGTCTAAACTGTTCTTAGATCGAAAATTTTCTACACCTAAATTTGAAAAGTATAAAATCTAGTCAACAACCCTAGAAAGAGCCAACATAAAACCGGACACAACAAACAAACGCATTGATGAAACCAGAACTGTTTTTTTCAGTGACAGATCATTCCGTAGCGACCCATTGAATTTATTCAAGACGATTCACACAATATAGCACGGCTTGCTAACATTAAAATAAGATCTCCGTGTGCTTACATAGACTATGAATAATTGGGGTCGACGAACTTGGATTACCTTTTATACAGGGGGATGCTTAGAATCATAAATATTTCATGGTGCATTGTTTCGTCAGAATATACAATTAGCATCATCTTCTAGAGCAGGACCAATGTGGTAACATTTTTAACGTTGCCTTGCCTTATTTATTTATTGCTATTAACCGCGATTTTGCTACTCATAAAAATGTTTGACGTTATATATATATATTACTAACTCGGTTAGGCGTTGCTGTTGCTCAGATATTGAATAAGAAATTCAAAGTAAAACGTGACGCCATCTATGACATATTTATAAAATAGTTCACAAAGGCCTCGCCCTTTAATTAATTCCTCGATATCGAGTTTTAATACACTATACAATCCTGTGTTTATAAATGTCTATAATTTAAATTTCATGCGGACGTAGTTGCAGGAACGGCTAGTCCAACATAAATATACACATATAATAAGTCTTTACCTATGAAATTGCCGTTCTGAAGTACTGGCCATTTCAAATCTAAATATTTTTTGTTTGGCTAAGAATTCTAATTTTAAATTAATTTTATTTTAAAAACATGGAATTCTTTTTCCAAAGGTAGTAATTTGTTTATTGATTAGTGTTACATTTTCATCGCATTTCAATCTTTATTGTCATCATGGATACGATAAAAATTCGAGTAATTATGGAATACGAGTACTGTCGTGGCAGCAACGCGGCACAAGCGGCACGCAACATCAACGACGTTTACGGAGCTAACACTAAAAAACCAACGCACCACCCGTTATTGGTTTGCTCGCTTCCGTTCTGCGAAATTCGACCTGAAAAATTACTACAGTACAAACTACTACTATTTACAGAATTTGGATAACTCCTTGGCGGGAAAAAAATTCAATACCCGAGAGGCAGTACAAAATGCCTTTGAAGAATTTGTTGCCTCCCGTCCAGCTGATTTTTTTAAAAAGGGCATCAATAAACTGTCACTACGTTGGCAAAGATGCATTGATTGCATGTGTGATTACTTCGATTAATACAATTAAAAAATACATGAAAAAAATTCGTTTACATTTTTTCATACAAAACGGTAATTTCATCGGTAATGACCTAATATTAAGTAGATATAAGCTGTACGTGGGCATGTTAATACCATAACAAAGACTTGAAGTAGATTATACACAGGCTGGTTTGAAACAGTCGACATCAAGCACGCCACGTGTACGCGAACCTCGAGTTTCTGATGCATACGATCAAATAAAATATCCAATATTATAACATGCTGTAGCTCAACTATTGACTATCCGTCGTTCTGCACGTGCGACTATTGAAATATTTTCCCATTGGGAACCCTTTCATTTACTTGTCGTATTCAATACAACTTTGCGCATTAACAATAAAGACTATGTTTTTGTACACGTGTGTTATTATAAAAAAAAAAAAAAAAAAACAATAGAAAACTAAACGCTTTAGTACATAATATATCTTTTTGTCCAATCTCGGTAAATAAAACGGAACATATTCTGCTGGGATGAAAAATTAAGAGTCACTGTTGTAATGTTGGTCTTAAAATCGAAATTAAAAATACTGAAAAGGTGCTTTTACACGTCAAATCTACCATCGGTTTGGAAACACAACCCAATCATCGAGAAGAACAGGCAAGAAACTCGATGTGGCTTATCTTTTCATGATGCATATTTCTATAAATTCGATTGTGGATGCACAAAGATTGGCCTCATTTAATTTTATGTTTTAAAAAAAGTTGTGTCTAGTTCACACGGGATGAAAGTGAAACTTAGTACTCCGATTCATTTTTCAGAGAAATATATGAATACACTATGGTAAGCATTAGTTTTCAGCATTATTTTGTAACATTTTAAAATATTTTAACAATCTTAATAACATACAACACTGAATAATTTTTAAAAGTGCCCGATACTCACTACGATCCAACAGAAAACGTTTTTACGTTTAACGTTTCTTTTCCTTACAATTAAAATATACTATTTTACAGCCTAAAACCTACACATGTATATATAAATCCAAATAATAGAAAGCTACATGAGAAACAAACATTTAAAATTGTATTCATAACGAATGCAAAACTATACTCACTTCAAATTCCTCAAACGACAGTCAGATATGATACTTATCCTGGACCTCGAGCCATCAACATCAAGAGGCGGTAACGAAGCCCTGGATCGCCCGAGCGTACTGATAACAAAATGGTTTCTAATATAAACCCAGAAGTCAAATTTAAAAGGGATGAGCTACCAATGATGACCGTGTTTGGAAACCGCCCTCAATAAATCGGAGCCTTTGACGAAACGAAATATGGAGTTAAAACTATACCCATTATTTTTAATTTCGCCTTATTTTTGCATGGGGAATTCTCTAACGAATATCTATCCCGTCGGGTAGCAACGACGGCTATGTCCAAATTGCGTGGACTAAAACCCCATGGCTCTTACACCTTTTGGCCGGGAGAGTAGGGACTGCCTAATCGGTACTACGTTTACTCTCCGATAGGTGTTGTCCCCTCCTAAGGGGCCCCAAGGGTGGTCTGAGTCGTCATAGTTTAACATAACGTGAAATTGTGGTCAAATCGTAAAAGATCCCATGATCAAGAATAAAATATATTCATGGAATCTACTCCAATAGTACTTTTTTGCAAATAATCTTCTAGATTATTTCTGCCATTATCGAGTAGGCAATAATATTACAAGTGTTGTGTGATAATTTCAATAATATAACAAGATGGAGGTTCCCTTATAGAGCCACGCTGAAGCTATTACTGGTCTCAGCATGAATGGGTCGGCTCGATCGGGATAGTACCACCATCTCGCAGAAAACCAACTTGAAGTGACAGTGCTTGTATTGTTGCGTTTCGTTCGGTCAGTGAGAGCGCCGGAGGCCCACCTCCCTTTTTTTCTCCTTTCCTTTTCCTTCCCCTCCCCCTTTTTCCATATACAGGCTGCAACCGCACTTGCGACTTTCCTGATGTCGCTAGTGTCTATGGACGGTGGTGATCACTTAACATCACGTGACCCACCAGATCGTTTGCCTCCTTTTATATAAAAAAAAAGTTTACAGAAAGTTTTTGTGGCGTCTCACAATTCATGCTTCATGGTGTTATTACCCATTCACTTTACTTGCGCACAATAACGGAACTATATTACGTAAAACACCAACGATATTACAAAATATAGAGTCAAATAACACAAGATTATGAATAAAATAAAATTTACTATATGACAGAGTAAGATACCCCAAACTCCTTCAATAGTACTCGTTTGTTTTACAGATTAGCAACTGTCCAATTAACTGATTATTTGGAAATGATAAATTTTCAATTTTAATTTAATTTAATCAAGCGCTCATAAAACATAACAATCATTGCAACATGAACAGCAATAAAGTAACGTTTTATGATTACAATAAATATCCTATTTCACTAAATCTTAACGTTCATATTAGAATCAAATACGTTGCTTCGATTGCCAAAAATGTAACACAAATCGAATACCTTTAAACGAGCAATTCTTGTATATTATTATATATTTGGGACCTCGGAAACGGCGACAGCGATTTCCGTGAAACTTAGTATGTAGCTGGTTTCGGGGGACGATAAATCGATCTAGCTAGATTTAATTCATAGAAAACTTTTTTATCTAATTTTTTAGGCAATGCAAAAATATAACTAGAATATAAAGATGAATATCGCCGCCGCTGTCAAAACAAAAATTGCTCAGATGGAAGTCGGCTGCTTCAAAAATCCGTCTAACACCATTTCAAACCTTCGTGTCAGCAAAAGAGATATCTTTTTTTAATATTTTATCTTGGTAAAAACATGCTCATTTTGTGAGGCAAACCTAACAATTTATTTTAATTTAAAAATGTTTTTTAAAGAACCGATTTAGACTTGGTCGTCCAGGTACTTTTAAGGATACAAAACCTTGGTTTACCGAAGATCTTGCCCTTCTCAGGAAATCGCTTTTTAGTACGGACAACTGTCGAATCGCCCGCACCTTGCAAAGATCCCTCTACTGGAGTAGTTGTCTTCAATGCGCTAGGTGTAGATTCCTTTAAAAAAATAGTCGCCAGCGAATTGTTGCCCATTCTCTTATAAGCGTGAATTGCAAAATGGACTAACAACGGTTCATTGCGGATTTCGTTAGAACTTCTAGAGGAGCTCTCAAAACTAATAGGAATTCACTCATGGTTAATGTTATTGTATCATTAACAACCTTTTTTTTTTTGGCAATCAGTCTCCTACATTATTAATTATTGCCATTGTATTACAGTGTATTACAAGTTTGGCCTTATTACAAGATGGTGGACGTCTTGTTAGAACTTTCCAGAGAGTTTTTGTGACAAGTCAGAATTTATGCTCCATTAACTAAAGTAATCCGCTAACTAAAGTAGTCCGGTGCAGCTGTTGTGACCATGTGGTCAATAGTGTAATCAGTTCAAAAAATATTACTACCTAACATTACAAAATATTACAAGATATATAATCAATAATAATATATAGTCAAATAACAACTAGATTGAGTTTATGTTATATACATATATAATAAATATAGAGGGGAGTCATTTCCAGGCATCACCATCTTTCACATATTGGCTCATTCTAGAACATGAAATCTACCATCTTTGACACCAAAACCCGCTTGAAATGGCGCTTAAACTTATATTAAATTAATTAAATAGTCCGGCATACCGGTAATATGCTTTGGGACTTTGTTGTAAAACCTAACACTATTATCTAAAAACGAATACTGGTTTTACTGAGTCTGAAACATAGGACGATTTGTCAAAGTTTCTAATATTTAAATGATACCGGTCTTGTATATAAATCGAGCTTTTCAGATATATATATATATATATATATATAAATAAAATACCTGGACAAATAATTCCTCGTTACTGTAATCAGTGATCTTCTGTAACACTTCGCTCTCTACAGCAAGCTGTATTGAAGGCTCCTGACTTTCGTCGGCATCCTGTATACAACCCTTAAAACTATATAATCAAAATTCTACATTTTTTAATTCAGCCTTTTTCTGTTTGTCGACATTTGTCTACAAAACTGATAACCCTAATCATGGCCGGGATATATTTTTATGAGAAGTCCAATATGTAACAGTGAATTAAAAAACTATTACCTGATAATATTGTTTGTGAAATTCGTAATTACATACATAAATATTGAAAATATGAAGTGTATTCGCGTCTGTCTGTGTGTTCTCTCAGTTCTTCTGGCGTGGTCAATTAATGACATGTGGCGATTTTGAGGATTTTTTACACCCCTTCCAAAATATTTTTCCAATATACGTATTTTGAATATAAATACACTAGATTTATTCAAAAAATGACAATTTGCTTTATTATTTTTACTATTATCACATTTACATTACATTACGATATATTATGCACCTATTCATGGATTTTGATATATAGCAGAATTGTGTTGTGCCAAATTTCAGCATATTTTGTGTAAAAGCGTGCTTCTGTTTAAATGAATCTGTTTTTCTCATATTTTTCAATTATTTCTTGCTTGACAAAACTACGTAATATTTGCCGAAGCACCCGTCTCCCCAACGTGAGACTTAGTTACGATTCCACTGGACCCCATCCCCTATTGGAACCCCTTCGTAATTAACGGACGCCCGCTCTAATCTACGCAACTGATTTTGGTACAACTTTCACTATCATTTATATTATTTATTCCAAAAGGTTTATACTTATAATGCAATAGCTTATGCCCGCGACTTCCTCCGCGTGGAATAATTACTTTGGGCTAACACTAGCACGTAGTGGAAGCTTATAAAAGGTAACCTCGATTTTGAAACATTCTTCATTGGTGCTCCACGATAAAAAGACGCAATCGGCCTAAACGTTTGGCTTGTGAAGTATCTATCTCTCTTCTATTCCATCGGCTGATGCGTCTTTTCTTATAATGTTATCACGTAAAATTATCGTCTGTAAACCGACTTTACAGACAACCAATTTTTTAGCAGATAACACAGATATCAAATGTCGCGTAACAAAAAACAAATCATGTGAAAATTCTTTAAAAAACTGTAAATATTATAGCGCCAAAAAATGGATCTAAATCGTCAATAGAGTTGGGAAACTAGTTGCTAATGTTTTTTTACCAGGAGCAATTTATAAAAATCTGGACTCGTGCTAGTATAATAATTTCCTTATTCATTTTATTCAATATGTACATACAAATATTGTAATATTTACTGTACTGTTTCTTTATGATTTGGAATAAATGAAAATGGTGTTATATTTTTTTTAACAGAGGAGTATACGAGTTTTAAAATTTTCTATAATGTTTCAAAGATATCTCAGATGCATTTTTATGGAAATTTATTATGAGATTGTGGTAATAAAAACGCATAAAAATTTAATAATGTGTTCGTTATGATAGTCAAATTTTCATTATAATAACAAATTCGAGATGAACAGTGGTTCTTTTTTTAAAATTCGCACTGTTTTAGGAGAAAATTTGCTGATTGCTTTCTGTTTTGTTTATGATCATTTATGAAATCTTTCCCACAGACAAGTTCATAATTTCTAGATACTATGTTTATTTAGCATAGGTAATCGTACTCTGCAACAACGTACTAGGTAAATCGATTATTGGAAAATTGATAATAATATAAATAGGACCTTACATAGCAGATAGTTTGCTTAAGTTCCTTGTCTTTTCTTCTGTATTCCTCTGGTAGGTTCACTTTCCCAGGGAACCTACAAAAGACATGTTACATTTTAGTGTCACACTCGCAAATGTTAATTGATATGTTCTATAAATGCGACATATAATATTTTAGGATTAAGTTTAACAGTCAAAAGTATTCAAAGTGAAACTTTTGAATTCTCTACAGACGTTGCGAATAAAATCATAGCAACAAGTAAGACAGTGGTGACTGATTAATTCGCGAGAGACATATTTTTAGACTGTTATATACAATACGTATTGTATATAAATACACATACAAATAAGCTCTCAAAATATCACGTTTGAAACTCCCCTTTCCTTGAAATATCATTAGTGTTCTACTTATAATATTAATTCCATTCTAGACATTTCTATTCCTAGATTTTATTAAATATATATGTAGCCAGGGTGTGGCCGACGACAGTGGACGTCAAATCGAACATAAGAGGTGATAAACGGAAGAAGTCTATAAGAGGACTACAATGATAAGCCACAACTAGAACAGATTATTTTCTAAATCAGTGGTGCCCAAAACCCACCCACGAGCGCATGTGCCTATTATTTGTTTTATAATGCGCCTGCTGCAAGATTTCTAAAATACCTTTTAAAATATATAATGTAGGTTTTATTTCACCTTAAAAAACAAACATGTAGGTGGTAGAGCCACTCTGAAGCTATTATTGATTTCAGCATATATGGGTCGGCTCGTCCGGGGTAGCACCACCCTCTCACAGAAACATCCACGTGAAGTAACAGTGCATGTATTGTTGAGTTTCGTTCGGTCAGTAAGAGCGCCGGAGACTTATCTCCCCTCCCCTCCCTTCTCCTCACCCTTCCCCTCATCTCTAACTCCTACCCCTTTCTCTCCACTCCCTCAAACACAGGCTGGCAACGCACGTGCGTCTCCTCTGGGGCTGCTAGTGTCTATGGACGGTGGTGATCGCTTAACAACAGGTGACCCGCCTGTTCGTTTGCTTCCTATATGATATAAAAAAAATGCGCCCATCTCGCCGTATTTTTTTTTATTGCGTACTACGTAATAAGGGTTTTTTTTACTTAAAATGCTATTTGATTACACACGGGTGTAACAATATTGTATATCACAAGTTCCTTACCATCACACAAACTTTAGTTCATCATGTTAATTTATGTACAAACGAGTATTGCAAAAAAATAAGGAGCATACAAAATTTCCTACCAGAATTCTGAAGGAATCTCTTCAAATACGGGGAGGTCCAGAGACGAAGTGCTAGGAGACTTCTTAAGAGTCTCTTCTGGCGTATCCTCCAACACATCTAACTCATGCCGTGACCACGTATCCTTGGGCGATGGGTCCGGCATCTCATCGGGAATCCAGGACTCGTTACGCTTCGGGATGTAACATGGAGGGTACGCGCTTGGATCCTCTCCAGGGTCGTGACGATAGAAGTGCCTACCAGGCATTTGTTAGCCAATTAAAATGCATTTGGGCTAAATTACTCATCGTTTACATTTAATTAAGTACTATTTTTCTGTTTTGGTTTTAGCTACCAATCTTGTAAATTATTACTGCCATTTTCGAATGAGTAATGTTATTACAAGTTTCTTGCGATCATTTCAATGAATTAACAAGATGTTCTCCGTCTTGTTAGAACTTTCAAGGGAGTTTTTGTTACAAGTCAGAATTCTTGCTCCTGGAATTATTTCCCATCCACACCACTTGTGCACAATAATCGAACTATATTACATAAAGTACCACCACATTACAAAATGTGTTAACACAAGATTATGATAATGGACGCTACTTTGCACTTCCAGCTCTATTTCGCTTCTTCACGGAGCATCATCAGATATGTTGACTCTTCTGATGCGATCGGCCGATTATGAATGAAAGATAAAATCAACTATATATTACAGTATCACGCCAAAAACTCAAATGAAGTAGTAGCTAGCTAGCTAATTTATATAAATGACTTCGCTCTCGTAGAAATACATAGCTTCGGTATCCTATAAAAACCACGTATTTACGCCATTTTCCCAGTTTTAAATTACTTGATTCATCCTTATTATCATTTTATGTAAGTTACATACCAACGTCTAATGACATTAAATTCAATCGTCAGACAAGGACGCGTTTTTGTCAATATTTATTAAGATTAACAAAATTAAACTTTAATCAGATTGACTATTTCTTAATCGAAACATATCTAAGCTTGCCTTTATGTATATCTGTGGGAAACACAATAACTCGGTCTCAATACAAAATTAATTATCTTCGTTTCTGAATCACATTTTTTACCTCGGTTCCGTTAGTTTATGACCCTATCCGGCACAGTCAGCTAACACTCTGTACCTACAATCTACATGACATTGGTGGAATTGTGTACTGCTTACACACGATGCCATAATTTAAAGAAGAAGAAGGACGCGTTTTTAATTACTTTTTTTGTTTTAGTTACTAATATTTGTCTCTTTCTATTACTAGTTTCACATTGAATGTTTTCAGGTACCTACACGTCGCGCAAACAAATTCAAAGGTTTTCTATTGCAGTGTGACGTAGTAGCAGCAAAGCCTTCTCCAAGGGAAGTGCAAAGTTACGCCCGCTATAAATATTTAATGATGGATTTCCGTTACGTAACGTAACGCCTTCTGCAGTACCTTTTCATCCAAAGAAACTAACTTACAGCATTACTAAGGACAAGAATTATATTATCAAGCAAGGACATTTTTTAAATGAAAACTACTTTAGGCGCGTTGAGCGATATTTATGATAGGAGATAAAGCGTGACCGGCCATATTGCACTTCCGCGGCTTGTGTATATTATTGCTCCGAGCGCCACTAGATATGAAACCACACTAACGTTAATAATTTCAATAAACAAATTCTAAAATTTAAATAATATCATTGACGCCTTAATTAATTCAAAAATTCAAAAGATAACACAGTTATTTCATTGTTTTGAGTTTTCACTTAAGACCTTATGGCTGCCTGGACTTTTTTTTGATAAATTAGCACGCCCGGCGGACATTTTGCCTTCCTGATAATAAAAGAATTACAACTTACATACCAAAATCTTCCTCATCAATCACTTTATATACTAGTGAAAACCGTGTGAAAATCCGTTCAGTAGTTTTTGAGTTTATCGCAAACAAACAGTCAGACGTAGCAGAGGACTTTGTTTTATGCTATGTTTTAATAAATTATATACATTTTCAAAAACAGTAAAGCATTCGAAAGTTTTATCTTTGCTTTCAATCTCGAATAATACATTTCTGATTTCAATTATTATTTCCGCTACGAGCTTGCGGTTGTAAATCAAGGAAACCTCCCTACGTACGGTCTGTAAAAATGTATTAAATTCACCAATCAATAAGCTTAAGCCAGGCTTGCGCCGCGATGTGTGCCGTAAACAACGCCGTTTGTCGCTCCATGTAATGCTCATAGACGATTTTCAATGCCTCCTCTAGAATTTCCTCTCTTATATCGAATACTATCAAGTCGTTTTCCTCTTTTTGCAGGATTTCCGCCCTAGGAAAAACAAATACTAGAAAACTGGACAATTTCTTTAATAATATAATAAGTCGTGGTGGTCTAGTGCAGTGATCCTTAAACTTATGACCTTGATGACTATTCTACGGAACTACTAGGTACTGCGGAATCCAGTTTGAGAATCCCTGGTCTAGTGGTTTGACCGGTGGAATATCCATCCTATGTCGGCAGGTTCGAACCCCGGCATGTACCAACGAATTTTTCGGAATTCGCGTACATTTACCAATTTAAATTAGTAACACTATCATCGACTAAGGGTGAAAGAAATCATCGTGAGGAAACCTAAACCTTTTTTTTCGATCTAACTACGCTATTGACCTAGCAAGGAACAGCTTCACCGGACTACTAAGGCGAGCGCTTAAGGCATTCAGCTGATTTTATTTGAAAACTAGCTTGCGTGATGAAAAGTGTTGAGGATAAACGCCGTGTGAGGTAGTATTGAAAACACTGGTTACCGTCCTATTACCGAAGTTAAGCAACTTCTGGCACGGTGAATACTTGGATGGGTGATCGCTTAGAAACACCGCATGATGTTGACTTTTGTTGTTTTTTTTTTATTTTATTTTTTTCTATAATACAAAAGTTTCACTTCTATCGTGTTTCTTTACGACATAACCTGTTCTTTTAATTCAAAATAAAACGTAACCTATGTCCTTCACTGTACCGCTGACAACATATATATCAAATTTAACGAAGTTTGGTAAAAATAAAATGTCTAGTTAAAGCGTGAAATCGTAAATAAATATAAACAAACACACATTAGCATTTATAATATTAGACAGTATTAGGTGGGTCATTATATAGCAACGAGAATCGCAGAATGGATTTCTATTTTCAGCATATATTATCATTCAACACAAATAGGGTCAAGTTCTGCTAACGCGCTTTAGAGAACAGATTTTTTTTACAATTTAAAAATATATATTCGTCCAACGACTAACCATGTCCGTTCAGGAACATCTTTCGGTAGGGCTATCAAGGTTTTCTGCTCGTCAAGAACCTGCAGCTTCCGTCCACGTCTAGATATTCTATATTTGTTTAACTGATGAGCTGAGGCTGCATTTGCCATGCTTGTTGATGAAGCTTAAAAAACAACGATAAAAACAGCAAACTTATAGGCTCACAACTTTCAGATGACAGTTTTTTTAACTATTTATTTTTTTTATTGAGAAAGGAGTTTGTACTCAAAAAAATACAATGACTGTTATTACGTACGTATCCGAAGATAATACAAGACTTATTAAATATTACGCGAGTTAGATTATTTTTAAAATAAGTATACCTACCTATATAATATATGGTATAGTAGGTAACTTCATACATTTTCTATGTTAGAACGTGCATCAATTGAAAACTACTGAATTAGTTTGAAATGTAGTTCAGATTATTATAAGAATAACTATGAGACAGTATATTTTCCAAATTATAATAATAAAATGTTTTTAAACGGAGTGACTTCGGCATAAGTCGACATTAGAACTATTTTGTATATGTATAAGTATGTACATAAAAATATGTTATATACATAAACGTTCCCATGAATGTCAATAGAAGCATAAAAATTTATAACGTAGTTTCTAAAAAAATTGCGTACATAGCAACATATTACTTTTTTTAGGGAAACTAAAAGAAACCTTCTTTCTATATGTATTTTTGAAGCGCAGTAAAAAATTAAAAAATTATTTACCCAATTTACTATTAAAAAAAAAAAAAAAAAAAACAAGAAAGATTTTACCATGGATTATCAAAACTATTTTCACGTGATCGAAGTTACACATCCACCAAAAAGTACGAAATAAACAGAGGTGGACCATATCAGTCTCATCCGACATTGAAACGCCAGAAACACGACATGATTTCATAAACAAAGTTTACTTTCCAAGCCTCAATTAAAAACCACCCTCCAGTTATTATTTTTCTCGAATTGACTACGCTATTGATCTAGCAAGGTATTAACATCTTCACCGGACTACATACCAGTTACAAATAATTTGTGCAAGTATATAGTCGTATATACCGTCATCTGGACGTGACTACATATTAATAATTAAATTAAAGTTCACATACTTCGTAATTCTTTGATCTCTAATTGTGCAACTCCAATAAAATTAATTAATATTATCTTCGCTCTCATCACTTATCGTTATCATAAATTATCTTTTCATGTATTATTTATTAAAAATGGATTAGTCATTCCGGCAAGCATATACTTTGTATGATTATTCACAGCAAAAAATAAATAAAATACCATATATGTGTTTGATTATATAATATTGTTTCCGTATTTTATTCTGTTAATTTGTTTCCGCTATATAAAATAATAAAGAAAACGAAATATACTCGCAAGTGGCTTGAAACAGCAGTGATACATTGATACTAACTTCTTGGTACAAACCATAAAGACCATAGAGTCAATCGCTTGACCGGCTACACGAAATTTGACAGCTGTTTGAAAAAAGTACCAAAACCGAACGTAAATCTGAAAATTATTTTATTCTTGAAATATTGAAAGTGTACAACGATGGACATTCAAAACCTTTAGGAAGTGTTATTTACTTGTTGAACGCTAAATAATGAGTGTATATTCTCTTCTTAAATTCACATAAGTCTGAATAAGGATGTATACTTTGAAAGGCATTTTTCCTGAACCTAGTAAGTCTTTGGTTCTACTAGTATCCTTAGATTAGAATTATGATTGCTCAGGAATTAAGTTCGGTTAGTTTATTTAATTTTTATTTTTCTATACTTATGGTTATGTAAAATCGCAACTGAAGTTATTAATTCAAATTATAATAAATATCTTTTCAAGTTCTTGTAATAATAAGTCTTACAATATACAATTTATTTACATTGAATAGTAATTTTAGTGAATTGTTGGAAATAGAAAATAACTAAGTATTTAAGTAAATTTTTTAAATACTTTTCACGCCTATTAACTTCTAAATAATATTGGTATTATTGTTAGTGACAAAACAATTTATTAATTTGCAAAAATTGAATACCTTATTCCTCGAAAGTCTTTTCAACAATAGTATATATTATACTACTATGATATATTACTATGTGTAAAAAAATATTTTTATTCTGTCATACTTTAATATATCTATGAAGATTCTCATTGTAAAAAGAGTGCAAATAATAATTTACAACATTCTAAATAAGTATCATTATGCTAGTGAGCAATGGTTTTAATTTGAGAATTATTATCCAACAAGAGATCATAACAGTTTTTCCAATGTAACTATTAATGTAGTTGGTGATTTTATTTATTTTCAGAAAAGGAACAAAAGAAAAATTTTATCAAAGAAAATATGAAACAGCTTAAGTATATACAGGGTAAGTCACCAAAAGAACCAAAATACACAGTGAAAAGTGTACACCCGCCAAGATTGATGAATCCTGTGACAACAGGCAACACACTCGGCCAAGTTAAATCTTCACCATCAAACAAAAGCGGTAGGGCTTCCTTAAACATTGGCAAGACAAGTTCAACTAGTTCAAGGAAAAAGCGTCCTGATATAAGAATTAAGAAAGGTGATATGGCTGAATTTTTAAAACGCAAGGAGATGAGACAGTCAAAACCTGCAGAAGATTCACCAGAAGAGGACGAAAATAAATCTGAAACATCCTCGGGACGTCTCCGTGATGTGGGGTGCCAGACTATTGAAACAAATCTTGCACAGAAATTAGCAGAAACTGCTAAACTAACAGTACTGTATCCAAAGAATGATGATGCCGAAGCCAAGATGAAGGCCAGTGGGGACTCTGGTCCTCCATCTTTGCAGTCACCTCGTCGAGCTGGTGACAGCCTTATGGAACCAGAGAAAAATCGTAGCAGACTAAATGCAATTCTAGAAAGAAAGGATAATAAGGATCCTTTCTTACCTTCAGGTAAATTCTATTTTAAATCTAATTACTCTTCTTCTTTAATTTATGGCGCCGTATTTAAGCAATACACAATTCCGCCAATGTCATGTAGATACAGAGTGTGCACTGTCTGTGCCAGATGGTGTCATAAATGAAGGAAACTGAGTTAAAAAATGTAATTCAAAAACGAAGTTAATTAATTTTGTATTGAGACAAGTTATTGTGTTACCCATAGACATACGTAAAGGCAAGCTTAGATATGTGTGGATTAAGAAATAGACAATCTGATTAAAGTTTAATTTTGTTAATTTTAATAAATAATGACAATATATGTAAAATTTTTTTTTTTTTTCTTTATCGAAATGACTACGCTATTGACCCAGCAAGGTTTTAACAGCTTCACCGGACTACTAAGGCGAGCGCTTAAGGCACTCAGCCGATTTTATTTTGGCAACCAGCTCAAGGGTGCACGGCACACCTCGGCTTGGCTGTTGCCTGTTGCATGCAAAATCGCGACCTATCTTAGCTAACCTAGCTAATTATTCATATATGTATGAGTTGTTGAAACGTATATGTGTACCAAGCATACACGCCTCAACAACTCCTTCATATATTTAAAAAGTAAACCCTTCCACTTTCATGTATAAGCGTGTAGGCGTGCACGTGTGTGGGGGTGATCGTGTAGTGTTGTAGCGGTGATGCGGTGATGTATATTTATGTGTCACCGTATCGTGCAAGCAACACACTCAAGGGCTCCCTACCGAGGGATCGAACCTAGGCTTGAGCCGCTGCCGTGGGAGGCCTAATCGGGTGTAAAATTAAAGGGTTGTTATTCACTAAAGCTAAGATATACGTAAGGTTAGTAGGACAGGGAAGGAGGAAGGACATCAAAAAGGGAGTCTGTTTTTCAAACAATTAAAGATTATATGATCTGGAGAACCTTCATTAAGGCAGCATTAGCAGAGAGAATGATCCCTAATCCTTAATTTAAACAAATGCACTGGTGTACAAGTATGACCTAGACGAAGATGACAGATGATGGAAGTTACAGCTTTACTTAGATATGGGAATTTAAAAAACCATGGTTTTGGGGAACTTCATTTTGAAAGAACCGAATTATACAGACTTTATTAAGTTTTTACAGCGTTGAATGTTTTGCAATAATTATACTATAATTGCTTGTGTCATTCCTAAAATGTTTTGAAAATTTTGATTTTATTTCAGGCTACCAAAAAGGTGTAATACCAAAATATCTCCGTGAGCGTAAGGAACTGATACATAAAGATGCAGAAGGTGCTAAAGCTGATGAAGACTCATCCACCTGCCCTCCAGGTCATGTCACTCTTCCAGACACAGAACGGAAGGAAACATTAAGAATGCTTAGAAATAGTAAGTGTAGACTAAAATATAGGTTATATTTATCTCTCGCTCTCTCTCCTCTGTTGTGTAGCTTATTTATTTATACTTTTATAGTGTTGGGTTTCGAATCTCACTCCGTTTAGCCCAAAGGGTATAATAATGAGTCCTCAACTGTTCTCGGTTTATTATATTAAACAGTAAATGGGACAATTTGATCATTACATAGTAAAAAATTTATGTTCCAGACAGTGACAACACAATATTTTCTAAAACTAATTTTCACTTTAGTCAGAAGAACTTTGACAACTGAATTAAGCTTTGTGATTAGTGTGGAAATTTTTGAGCCAGTTTGCAACTATCACAAAAACTTTGGTGTGGGCTTTAACTGTGTTGTGCATGAAGACAATATGTCCTCATATTAAATCTTTGGGTATAATTTAACTAGTGAATAATTACTACCCTCTACAGCCATCTTTAATTATTGGAAATAATAAAGTGATGCTTAGATAAAATACTCTGTATTTTTATATAATTATGTACACACAATTTCATAAAAATGAATTTGTTACTACAGGTTTTGCAGAATTGGTAAATGAACTGAACAAATTACCAGTGAAAACGGATACGCTAAAGATGCGAAACAAAAAAATGGAGCTTGAAAAACAACTGGCAAAACTCGAGGAAGGCATCAAAGTCTTCTCGCGTCCAAAAGTGTTTGTCAAAATAGGAGAATAACATGAATTATAGACAGAATTACGTATTTATTTAGCAAATTCTCTTATTTAAATTAGGACTTCAACAAAAATCCGTCCAATTTTAAAATTCATGAACATCAAAGTTCCTAAATTATTTGTGATCTCAAATAGCTGATTTTGCTCGACCAGTGACTGAATTAGTCTTTGCACTAAATCTATTGTGTATATTTTAGTGTCTGCTTAACGCTTAATTTAGTATGTTGTTGTATGTTATGTTGTATTATAATTAATATAATGAGATATGTTTGTACGTTTTACAGTGTTTGTATAAAGTTTTTGGATAAATACAATTCTGTGTTATGAATAATGACTTCTTCTTTTTCTTAAAATGGCAACATTTGCGTTCACTCAAGTTTGCCAATGTCAAGTGAATGTAGTCATAGACAATGGATGTTGCGCCAAACAATGAGACTATCTTTATATTCAGACTGGACTATTTACAAACAGACATCACAAAGAAAGTACATGGAAATTCAACATATTGTTAGATTGCGGACATACACAAGAGCATTACACTAAAATCTAAAGTTTAATTTTGTTAATATTAATAAATTTCGAAAAGCATTCTACAATTAGATGGTTATCCATAACAAAAGTTAAGACACACATAATATTAGTAGGACAGGGAATAGAAGAAGGTAGAATATCATAGAGAGAGAAACTGTTTCTAGGGCAATTAAAAAATATGTGATCCGGTGATCCATCCTCTAAGCCACATTCACAAGTAGAGTGATCTCTGATCCTTATTTTATTCAAATGCACTGGTGTGCAGACATGCCCAAGGCGCCGGCAGTAAATAATAGAGGTAACGTTTTTACTAACATTTCTGAATTAAAAAAACCATGGCTTTTGTGGGATATCAATTTGCAAAAACCCATAATGCTTGCCCTTTAACTACCGAGACAAATTCCAGCTCCTTTGCCATGCATCAAACAGTCCTGATCTAGATGATAGTCTCTTGATTCATTCAATGAAGATGACAAGGTTTTATTTTTTTCTTATATTTTTTTCTTTATTATATAACTAATTTTGAATTTAATTATCCTATTACAGCTGACGTCATTATCTATGACTGTAACATGGTAAAATCATTTGACAAAGTTACAATATGACCAAAATGAAAATTATAAATATAAGAACATTTTTTTTCAACTACGCTATTGACCTAGCGAGGTCTTAACAGGTTCACCAAACTGACATGGACAAAAGGATGTCCTTTATTTATTAACTTAACTCTTTTGACTTGTGTGTCCATCTAATCGTTAGTGTATGGCCTTTTTACCATTTTTTTCTACAAGATCTGATTTTCTGACATATCTGATTATTACAACAGTTATTCAAACAAAATAAAGAAAACTTTGAGTTTAAAAAATTCAGTTGTTCTTCCAGTTGATTTAAATAATAAGAATATTAAATACAAATAAGTAATTGGAAATTAGAAAAAAATAATTAAAAAAAAAAAACGATAAAAATAAATGTTGACCTCAAAATATACAGATTAAATTTTTGGTACTCATCAAAATATCTTCATCTCAATTATCTACATTATCATATTGTAAGTTATTTAATAGAAGCGACATAATTAAAATTCAATTCTAAATAATAAAAGAACGATGTTAAAAATGGGAAAAATATCTCACTTAGGCACTGTTAAAGGCTGTCCTTAATTTTTTTTTTCCTTAAATGGTTTTAGACTATAAACTAACAATTTGAACAATACCCAAGTCAAAAAAGCCAACTTGAAAAATGTAAAGGACACCCAAATAAACAACACTATTTGGTTTTTTGGTAATTTTTATTTGCTAAAAGTTAACAATGTTAGGATAATTTTCTAAGACCATATTTTTGCCATTTTAATATGCTAGTATCTACCAAATTTTAAATGCTAGTGTGTTCTAATATAGTCTAATTATTCTTTAAGCGTGGAAAAGAACTTATTTCAGAGTACGCTAATACACCATTATCATTATAAATTATTACCTCAAATAACATTTTGTCTTCCCATAAAGTATAACAAAGAACTGGTAAAAAGAATTCAGGTACTTTGGTAATTAAATAATTCTAAAACTATAACTTCCTAACATGCTGGAACAGATAATTGTTGAATATTATAGGGCCCTTTCTATATCGTAATTCTTCATCACTGTACCAGTTGTGAAATGAAAAATCTGGGAAGAAGAATTTTATTTCCCTCTCAGCCGATTCTGGAGAATCTGGAAATATATACACAGTACATGTGGTGTTAATTGTTACGAATAAAGCAAATATAATTTTTGTTTCTACATAGATTTTATACAAAAAAAAAAATATTCAAAGATATTTTGTATCATTTGTAAAGATTTTTGAATTTTAAACTTTATATCGATTAAAAAAAAATAATGTACCCTTTAGTTTGTTTTTTTTCTTCTTAAACTTCTTTCCATTCCTCAACTTTTAAGCTCATCTGGTAAAGGGGTTTCATCAAATTACTATTTATTTTCGATTATTGACAATTAGAAATCAACAAGAGGTTTTAAAAATTAAATGTCAAATTTTAAAAAATAAAATAGAGAAAATGGAAAAATAAAATTTCAAGCCGTCCAATTTGGCTAGGAATGCTCTATACCTATGTGTATTTTACCTGATCCATGTGCTACATTCCTTGTGTCCGAAATACCAAACATGCCCCTCAAACAGTATGGGTCTTGGAATTGTGCTTTGTAAACACTAGTAGGGCCTAGCATCAGCCTCCACATTTGTATAGCATTAACATGACCCATGATATGTAGGTCTATTGAACCACTGAAACAACATATAAAAACAAACCTTTGTGATTCAGTATTTCTTAGATATATGTCTTCTTATTTAAGTTTACATTCTTTGTTAAGGGCATTGTAATAGTTCATACGTTTGAATGTAATGGATGTTCAATCGGCTGAGTGCCTCAAGCGCTCGCCTTAGTAGTCCGGTGAAGCTGTTAAGACCTTACTGGGTCAATAGCGTAGACATTTCGAAAAAAAAAAAAAAAAAAAAATGTAATGGATGTAGCAGAAATGCTACTCACCAATGACCCTACAAGTAATATGAGGAAACAAATATTGTATTATGCATTGCATCAAGCTCATGATGAATGAAATCTGCTTTGAAAACCACAGTCCTTTCTTTAATGACTTTGCTCTAATAACTCTAAGGAAAACATTGAGATACAGAAATGTCCCATTCCAAAAGAGCTATATAAAATGTTTTGTTTGCTGAATGAAATGTTGATATGGAACAGAAGATTGAAAAAACAAGATAATCATTTCAATTCTATATAAAATGATCACTAAAGGAATATGTTAAGCAAAAAAACAAAAATAATGAGGTTTAGAAGAATGCATTCATTTTTTAGTTTAATTTTTGCTAAATGATTTTTTTAAATTTCCCAATATCAAGTAATTAGTATGATATCCATTGAAATCTATACACAATAAGTTTATTTTTGTCTGGCTACACTATTGACAAGGTCTTAACAGCTTCACCGGACTACAAAACTACCATATAATAACAATGTAAAATTAACGTATCTGTATGTTTTACATTTTTGTGATAATAATTGTTGCAAGTGTCTTGGAAAAAGTACTAAAATTCATTTCAATAATTTCTGGAAATGTCTATCTAGTTGTTTGAACATGCATCACTGCTAAAGTACTGTGTTCGCCATAAACATTTTAATAGAAGACATAAGCATATCCTAAAGTAACATTCAGTCTTAGTTTTATTAAAATTAGATCACTCTATCAAAAGTTATTGTAATTTTAATAACAACGCAACTTAAGTACGAGAGAAAAATAGATAAGGAAATGGGTTTGATACATTCAGATGATTTGATTAGTCACGGTTTGTTTCCATCAGGTTCCTCGCGGAAGGAGTCGCGCGCACAGCTACTTAAAAATAAAAATGATTATGGTATGAGACCATTATCAAATCTTTATTGTCTGTCAAATAATCAGTGTTCTGTGACTGTAACTCACAATTATGATTTCTTGCCTAAATAGTATTATAGAAGTTAATATTCTTCAAAAACGAAACATATATTGATTGAATGAAAACGATATATATGAGAGGTTAAATATATAAATTGTACGTACCTCGACATAAATGTTACTAGGCGATTATAAAAGAATTTGTTAACGTGTTCCTTATAAAAGTTTCCCGCAGTTTCTTTATCTAAAGATGTTCTTTTAGTTTTAATTACTACAAACTTACTTTTTATAACATGTCTAATGTAGGAAACTGCTACAGGATTCTTTATTGCATGAGGTTTTATAATAGCTAATGTAAGTTGTAACTTCTGCATACTTGCAAAGGTTTCTTTTCATTCATAATTTAAAATTACTTATTGTCTTTGTTTTCATATTTACCCGGTTTGATCCCAATTTACATGAGTGTTTTTTAAGATTTGTTGTCGTTAAAGGCAAAGAAAATTTAACCATACAGCCTTATTTGACTATAAAAACGAAGATAACTATCATAAAGTACTATAACCAATGGTTTATTTATTATAATTGATAAATAATAGAATTAATATTATATATACTTGACATATATATGGATTAATATTCAGTATTTTAATTTGTAAATTTCTATACACGTCTGAAAAGGCTGTATGACTACTTTTCCTTTGCTTACGACTTTTAGAACAAAAAAAAAATTGTATGTGAAAACAAATTTATAGGTTATATTATATATATTTATTCCTTCAAAATAAATTGTTATTTTATTCGAAAGTTACAATGATGCCCGAAATGGAGATGAAAAGGAAGGCTGAGGAATTTTCAGTGGTCCCATCAAAACGCACTCGACATGAAATCACTGTTGTTGGTACAAGAGAAAAAGCTGTGGTTACATCCTCAGTAAGTTATATTTGATTATTTACTTTGTTTATATTCGTAGATCTAAATATCATATTTCGTGTACTAAGAGTCTCAAATACTTTCTATATGTGGATGTACTGCAACAACTATACACAAGAATAATAATAAAAAGATTTCTACAATATTACTTCAAGGAGCTGTGTTAGTATCGTTATTTAAACTTTATAAACTTGCTCGATTAAATTGCTACATAGTATAAAATAATATTAGTAGGCGTTTCATAGCTAACTATAGTTTATATTCTTTCAGATTCCGCGAACATCAAACCTTTATGCACCAATAATGTTACTAGAAGGACATCAGGGAGAGATATTTACAGCAAAATTCCATCCAGAGGGTAAACATTTAGCTTCTGCTGGATTTGACAGACAAATTTGTAAGTATTATTTCATAAAAATTCCCTTTTTATCCTTCCTCCTTATATTTCCCCGCCCTACTAACCTTACGTGTATCTTAGCTTTAGTGAATAACAACCCTTTAATTTTACATGTATTGTCATTATTTATTAAAATTAACAAAATTTAACTTTAATCAGATTGTTTATTTCTTAATCAAAACATATCTAAGCTTGCCTTTACGTATGTCTGTGGAAAACACAATAACTCGGTCTCAATACAAAATTAATTCATTTTTGAATTATATTTTTTAACTCGGTTCCCTTCATTTATGACACTATCTGGCACAGACAGCGCACATTCTGTATCTACAATCTACATGACATCGGCGGAACTGTGTATTGCTTACACACGGTGCCATAAATTAAAGAAGAAGAAGAAGAGGAAGAAGATCCTTTTTTAGTTTCCTTGTAGATTCAAATCACTAATTGTCTTGTGTTGGCATAGTAATTATGCCCATTCCTACTTTTGAAAAGAGGTCTACTTCTCTACTGAAGGGTTTGTGATAATATTTGTAATTGTTCTACGTGTTGTATTCAAATTGAATGATGATGTACCATACAACATACAATACATTATTATACATTGGTACATCAAGGTACCTTAAACTCATATATAGGTTCCTTAAGTACCGTGCCCCCTCACCACATTCGGGTCGTAAGACACACTGCTTAGTATGGATTTATACGGAGCACTAAGTAAACCTGGCTACAGCAATGTGCGATCTATCGGTGTAGCTAGAGAGTACTGTGGTGATTACGACCAGGTCGAGGAAAGCGATGTCGCTCGGTCATCATCACTGACATTGGTGAGCTAGCAGTCACCCTGTGACTGACAACCGTTGAATGGTTGCGATCTCTAAGAACAGATTGCTAACGTAAGTTCCGAATATTTCCCCAGGCTTCTTACTTGTAATACAATGATCTGGTATTCAGACTATGAATACATGGAATGGTACAGAATATATTTCTTTGGTTAATGGAGAATTAAAGAACATTGAGGAAATAGGAAGGAAATAATAGGAATCGTAATAATAGCAGTAAAAGGTCTTGTAGTATATAAATATAAATCTATAGCTTGAAATGATCTATACTTTATGAGCTCCGCTGATGCTTTGCTGATACTTCGATGCTCTGACAATTGAGGTTGCTTTGATGGTTACTATTTAATACTAGAATTAAAAATCTACATGAGTATAGATAATTGATAAAGAGTTGATAGCTCTTTGCTGGCTAAAGCCCGAATGTACAATGTGCGCGCGCGTAGTCCCACAGTGTTGATGTTTTCGGTGCAAATGGTTAGAGTGAGTTAACGAGTCAGAGGCTGACAGGGTCTCCTCACGTATTGACTCAGGAGCGTACGTGCAGGATAAGGTCTTTTTGCAGTCTTTAAAATGCAAAACTA
The DNA here is from genome assembly GCA_014332785.1 of Antheraea mylitta. Lineage (NCBI taxonomy): Eukaryota > Metazoa > Arthropoda > Insecta > Lepidoptera > Saturniidae > Antheraea > Antheraea mylitta. Next base: position 3,553,967 of record JACEII010000065.1, on the reverse strand, counting down.
ACTGAAATTCATCATAGGTTTTTTTTTTGTTGTATTCTAGTCATTTGGAATGTATATGGCCAGTGTGAGAATGTGATGGTTATGAAAGGCCACACTGGTGCTATAATGGAGCTGTGCTTCTCACCTGATGGATCACATTTGTACACATGTGCCACGGACAATACTGTGGCAGTGTGGGATGTCCCTACCGGAACCAGGATCAAGAAATTAAAGGGTCATGCTAACTTCGTTAATTCCGTATCAGGTAATTTATGAGTAAAATTTTTTTTTTTTTTTTTATTGTAGAACGACAAAGTGCCTGCATTATGCCTGATGGTAAACACAGTACAATCCAAAAATAATAGCGACCACCGATTGACACACTGTCCATCGCCGGTCGCCACTATCATGCCGACCTGTAATAAGTTAGATATGCACAGGCTGATCCCGAAACGCGACCCGTAGAAGCGAATCACTATTACGGGCTTTTTCGCCATATACATGGTGGTTGCGACTTGACAGAGCAAAAGCATTTCCAGTGTTAGTGTTTCAGTTATGAGATATACTGTGTACGTCGTCATCAACCTTTTTTTGTTTTAGATGTTGTTATTTGTTAACTTGGATTTAAAGTTAAGTTTTTCCAGTTGCCCTTTAATTTTTTTTATAATAATAATTTTTATAATAATTCTAGTTTGGACTTATTGGATAATACTTATCACATTAGCGGAATTGCTGATTTGTATCAAATGTAATTTGTATTGTCCTTATTTCCTTCATATTGAGTACTATACTACAGTTTTAAATGTCAACACCTATTGTATAACAGTACGTTTGTTTAACCTACGAACGCACGAGCGAGTGTTTTTAAGGATCATGCGTATAACAATATTCTTCCTAAATCACTTATATTTACGAAATAACTTATATATACATTCTATATGAACGTAATAATTACTTCACATTACATCATCTATATTTTATTTATAAAAAGTACAAAAGTGATTTAGGAAGATTATTGTTATATGATGAGGTGTAGTGCAGCACACCATAATGTGCGCGGGCCTTTAGAAAATTTGCGTACCTTGAGTTATTTCTTGTTATCATCAGTGAATTTTGAGTACGATTGGCCGCCCCTAATATCTGGCCGCCCTAGGCCGGGCCTCCTGGGCCTTAGGGCAAATCCACCACTGAGTATTTTCTTGCTTTTTTACATGAAATACTTCTTAACATGCTTGAAATTATTTTCGCCCAAATCGGTAAAGTGCTTTGGGACATCTTGTAGAAGTTAACATTACACCATTAATGCGAACATACATTAAATTTAAAAGGATGTATTTGAATGGTAGAGTTAAGATATAAAATTCCTGAAACATGTACTTAAGTGATTCATAAGATTCTATGTATGTAAATTGTTTTTGTAAATTATCTTCTAGGCGCACGACGAGGGCCTGAACTCCTCGTATCAGCGTCTGACGACAATACAATAAAGCTGTGGGATGCGAGGAAAAGGAACCCGATAGCATCCTTCGACAGCACTTATCCTGTCACCGCAGTACTATTCAATGATACAGCAGAGAAAATCATATCTGCGGGCCTGGACAATGTTATCAAAGTTTGGGATATCAGGAACAATCAAATCGCATATAATATTAAGGGTCACACGGACACTGTGACAGGTGAGTAATGTAAATATTCAGTGTAATGAAGTAATTTAGAAGAATAGAGAATTTTTTATTCATCTGAATAATCACCAGAACCAAATTGAAAAAGCAAACATCTAGCAGTATGTTCAGATTCATACTAGGAATAATCTCTTTTCCAATTATAGGTACATACTCATTATTTTTCTGTCTTTTTAAATATTGTTTTATTTAGAAGATTTGGACAATAGTCATATCAGCCCCATCATAGATTAATAATTCCAAAGCCCTCATCCATTGTCTTTCACAAAATTATTGCATTCATTTCACACAGCATTTTAGAAACCTCATCAGGTTTTCTTAAAAAGATATAGGTTATACTGATATCTAGTTTATTTAAATGAAGCTTGTTAATAGGTTTACCCTAAAATTATTTATTGTCAGTAAAGCTATCTTCTTTCGTGAAAACTAACTAATATCTAATTTTAAGTGAGGTAAATAGTTGAGTTTTTTCGGCATGTATAGACCATGAATGAGTTCTAAACCTTACTACTTCTATATTCTGTGTTGGATTAAACTCTTCCTTCCTTTCCTTTCTAGGACTGTCCCTCTCGTATGACGGTTCATACCTCGTGTCCAATTCAATGGACAGCACTGTGAGGATTTGGGACGTGCGTCCTTTCGGTCCTTCGGAGCGCTGCGTCAAACTGATGACCGGACACCAACACAATTTCGAGAAGAATTTACTTAGGTGCGCCTGGTCACCTGACGGATCCAAGGTCTGTATACTATCCAATTACCTTTTCTTATAAATAGAACTATTACATTTCAAATTTAGCTAAATCCAATTGTAGCCCTTCCTAATATTTAACAGATCTTCAAATCTTGTACAAAATTATACATGTAAAAAAGGAAGATAAAAAAAATAACTAAAAGCCTTATGCAAAATTTGAACTTCGTTTTGCGGTGTATAAAAATTGGAAATCTTAAAAATATTAAACTGCAGTGCCCCCGAACTCCGTTCCGCCTTAAATATATTACAATATGAGCTTTTTTGCACAAGAACCTTCTCCTGACAATAACAGACACAACAAAAAAAGAATTAGCGAAATTGGTTCAACAACAAAAAAAGAATTAGCGAAATTGGTTCAGCTTTTCTCGAGATTTGCGCTTAGCAACACATTCAGGGATTCATTTTTATATTATACATTAAAATTGGACTTGAATTTTGAGATGTAAAGACTCAATAGAAGCTTTATAGGTTCTAGGGTTTGACTACAATCACATCTAATGTTAAATGACAACATGGTCTAAGATGCAGACGCCAAACCTAGGAAGACCTAGGAAGGAAAGCTGGCTCTCAAGTGCATGAATGATGGAACACACCAACACTTGCTTGATTTTTAACTTGAGGAGCTAGTGGGTGGCGTACTTAGGGGAAGTTCTACCACAACATCAAGTGAAAAAACAAAGATATACTCATTACTTAAAGCGCAAATAGCGATGGTATCTGAAGATAAGCACAATGTAATCCAAACACAATGGTGAGAATCTAGAGATCAGCCAGTCATTGTTGTCATGCTGGTCTGTAAATTTCTCGACAGCTGGATAGATAGTGACTGACTGACTCAAAAAAAGTCACTGTGTCGGGTTTATTACAGTGTGTTTAGTGGTAACAATCTAAACAGATACAGGTCCTTGGTTGACGGTTGTATTTGGTTGTTTGATAACACACAAAGATAAAGATGCCTAAGGGTGAAATCTATAGAGCGTACTCAGACTCATCTTAGCCTTAGTTTACATTTATAGTCTCAAGCTTAGCATTCATTTAGCTTATGCTGAGTTAAGTTTAAGTCATCAAATTCAAGGAACTATGAATAACTTTGATATTACTTATGCACATAAAAGTATTACAAATTAATAAAAAAGTGATATTTCTATACTTTTTTTTATCATCATTATTACTTGATTGTCATTGGCTTGATCATTCATTGCAAAAATGTCAAAAAGGATTCCAATGTTTTTCGTTCTATATTGACTTATTTCTCTAATTTTTTCGATATTCTTTCAATATACTTGGTTCAATTTGTTTTTTTTACAATTAAATATATTTTATAGACACGACGCACTATTGAAGCAAAGTTATTAAAAGATTCGTGTAACTATACTATAAATTTGAAGGCTAAGTTTGCGCTACGTACCTACTTTGCGAAGTTCAAGCTGAACTAAGCATAAGATAAAGCCGAGTACACTATAGATTTCACCCTAAGTGTGTCACAGTAATGGATATTAAAGCTGGTGTATGGTAGTCAAGATCCAAGCAGTCATGATTATCATGTTCTTAAATCAGTAAGGTAAATATTTGAGATTGGTTCGTTCACAGGTAGCAGCTGGTTCATCAGACCGATTCCTTTATGTCTGGGACACAACTACCCGCAGAGTGCTGTACAAACTTCCAGGCCACAACGGCTCTGTCAACGATGTTGACTTCCACAGAACTGAACCTATTGTTCTCTCAGCATCTAGCGACAAGCAAATATTCCTTGGGGAGATTGATAATTGATCTTTGGACATTCCTGATGACATTTCGTAAGATGATACTGATGTTTGTGTGTGAATTGTGAACGAAAAGTATACACTGTGAAAAGAATTAAGGACAGAAATGTGATTTTAATAGAATTAAATCATTCGATACTTAGGCCTCATGCAAACCGGCGTTTTTATCACGCGTAAAAAATAAGGCGAGAAATAACTGTTCATTTTATACCTAAAAAAATCTATATGGTTTTTTTTTGCAAGCAATCTTTTAATACTGCCATCGTCACTTAGGTAATAATATTATAAGTGTCTTGTGATAATTTCATTATTCTAACAAGATGGTGCCATCTTGTAAGAACTTTCCTAGGAGTTTTGTGGCATCTCAGAATTCATGATCTCTAATATTATTTCCCATTCTTCCACCTTACTTGTGCCCGATTACCGTACTATATTACGTGAAACATCACCAAATAACAAAAGCTAATGAATAAAATATAAGATTCTACTACATGACATTCGAAGATCTCGCCAAAAACTCCTGTATAAAACTTAATTGCGTGATAAGTACCTGTCTGCGAGTACGAAGCCTTCTTCTATAATTACACTGTCAACTTTTACACGTATTTCTAATAATTATATGAAATGTAAAATATTAATTTAAGCTATCTAATTATAAACGTATTTTAAGTATATGTCATTTTTTTATTGTCTGTATATGTACACATTTACAACATTATACTAGCTTTAAAATGTGGTTAGTGAAAGGAAATTATCTGTTTTTGTTAGTTATTACTTATTTCACATGTATATAAGTCTATAAATTATTGAAGAAAAATCAATGCTCAGATAATTGACGTATGGAATAACCACCTCCATGTTAAAGATTTGTCACCAATCACATTCAAAAAATCTTAGACCCCTAGTTTTGTGCAGAACCAAAGAATCTAGCCCTAAACGTATGTAGAGCACAAGGTCAATAGGCTGTTGGTAGCATAGACTTAAAAACACCGGATTTTTCACAAAACTTTGAGAAATAACTATACATTCTTTATTGTAAAACTATATTTGTTACGTAAAATGTATTTTTAAATCTTCATATGTACGAACACTTTTTTTACTAAACATTGAAATTTGCGAAGCTATTAAAACATTGACCCGCCATTATGGAGATCTGGGTCTTGAAAAATAAGTCGATGGGTTAAAAAGCATGTTTACAGATTTCGTTAAATTAAACTCAATATATATATTTTTATGAACCTTTTATTATTGAAATGTGTCAAAAAACGATATCTTTAAATTATTTTAGATATAAATCAAGATTCACTTTTATTTACTATTGGAAGATTTGAAACAATTTCTGATATGTAACCTCGTATTGTAACACTATAATTTAATCTCTCTTATTCCACCATACACTAAACCTTATGTTCTTATTGGTTCCTCGTGGAGACTACAGTATATTGTGTAGGTTATAGCCATGCCATAAATAGGTTTAAATTGCATAAACTATTACATCGATTTAAACAAAGCGCTTCTCAATCTACTACTCATGAAATTATGAGGTCAAAATTGTCACATTTCTCTTGTTCAAAACAAATAATCACCAGGTATAGTTGATTATTGGTATTAAGTGTAGGGGCTCCACGCCAGAATTCCATTTGAAAGTCCAACAAATTGAATACAACATAAGCTTTTGGATTTGGATTTAAAAATAATTAAATCCTTTATTACTTACACACAACTCTTGTGGTGGTGCAATTTCAGGTACAAACCCTAACTGAAAACTGTCACTTTTAAATGCATCCAATTCTTCCGAGGTCAAGTCTTCAACTCTACTATAAACACTATTATCAATAACGTTATTCTGGAAGTCATTTGTAGACTGCACAGGTAACGGTTTTTCGAAAATATTTCCCGGGGTTGGAGTGAACGGTGAAATCTGTCTATCCTTTTCTTCGAATATGGACTTATTAGCTGCAGCAAATATATTTGATGAAGTTGGTACATTTTGGACGGTTATAGTGAAATTGTTCTGTGGTGTTTGACCGCTTTGTTGGAAGACATTCTGGTTAGCTTGAGCAAATATCGATTTAGCACTTGAATCTTGTGGTTGGTTAAAAATGTTTGCATTTTGAGCAAAAACGTTTTGTTTAGCCGCTGTTGCGAATATATCTTTCGGGTTAGAACTCTGCTGGCCTTGATTAAATATAGAATTAGTGGGTGTTTGAGTTAGTGGGGTACTTTGAAGAGTATTTCTGAAGATAGATGAAGCTGCATTGCCTGTGAAACCGTTCCCAGTATTTCCAAAAGGTGATGTAACTTTTTCTCCATTATAAAGGCTACGTAATATTGTAACTATAGTTGCATCTGGATGGAGAAGTCTCTCATACTTCTGACGATATTCTGTGACAAGGTTGTTTATATATGCTATCTGAAAATAAAATTCAATCTTCAAATGCTTTGATACCAACTGTGTTACTACAAGCAGCAGCATTAGAGTATCCTTTGAAAATAAATAACTATTAAATCGGAATCATTGAGAGGATCACTGTATAAATATGACCTGATGTGACAACATTACAATAATCCATTGATTACTATAAGCCAGTATAAAACACAGAAACCAGGGGATCCCAATATTTTTTTGAAATCTTTTACAGGTCATATTTTTCCGTTAGAAGATAAGTAGTAAAGTGGGCCAAAAAAGTCTTTAATTTTTTTTCTTTACTTACCCTGAAGTTATAGCAGAATCATAGATCAGAATATTGAAAATTAAAAATCAGGATTTGCCATCTCTTAGTATAAATATTTTCATGGTGACAACAGAAAAATAAAGTTAATAGTTTTTGGCATACCCTAGTAACTTAGAAAATAGAATCACTAATTATTCTGTTCAAATTTCAAAGAATATATTAATAGAATTATCAGCCTGTAAGAAACCCACTCTGCAATAGGCCTCTATCATGATGGAAGGTATGGGCATAACCACACGCCAGCCAGACATATTGATGATTTCAAACTCTGAGTACTCCACAGTTCTATTGTTTTCTCATGTAAGTAGATATTCTTGCTCTCAGGTTTCCTTACAGGTTTTCCTTCACTATCAGCCGATAGTGTCACTAATTTGAAATAGTAAAATTACACAAATTTCAAAAAAATTGTAGGTTTATGGCCCGGGTTCGAAGCTGTGGATATCGGAGAGATACTCTCCACCAGTCAAACCTAGACCACCTGGACTTTTTATAATAGTTGATAGTTAGAATTAATAGAATCCTAAAATATTATTTTTGTAACATTAAAAATACTACAGACAAATGGGAACTAATGGGATTTATTAAGCCTCATTAAAGTAATAACCTTTCATCTCTCTTTGAATATTTTATCACTACCCATAGTTTGGAAACAACTGACACTAACGAAAGATAAAAAAAAACTCAATACTTACAGCTTGACCAAGGTTATTGTTAGCCTTTGCTTCATAAATAAATAGCCTGACTTCCTCTGGAGAAAGATCATGAATACCCGGGAACAAGGGTTTGTCTTTAAATGGTGCAAAGTATGACAGTATCCACTGATTACCCTTTAAGACTGCTTGAATTTCACTTTGCACCTGGTTCACTAGCTGCTCATCTGTGACACCTGGAGGCTGCTGCTGCTGTGTTTGCACTTGATTTGCTGGAATAAAATGATAGAAATACTCTTTAATTGGCATCTAAAGCAATGAAAGTACTAATTGTATAAAAAAAATTAAAAGTATTCATGTTTCCTCAGAATATTCTAATTGTATAGTACTAACTAGTTGTGCCGTGACTTCATATCATGCAAACTTATGTATAGATGTTAATAAAATCATCTGAATGTAATAATTCCATTTATTTTTTACTGAAGTTGCCTCCTTAAAATTACAATAGAGTGAGCCCATTGTAACAAAACAAAGACTAAATGATACTCCAGGATATGCTTTATGATTTTATTGTTTTATTGTGAAGGTAGTAATTTAGCAGTGAGATTGCATGTTATTACTTATTCCTAGACACCTGCAACATTTTTTTTCCAAAAACCTACAAGTACAGATACTTAGATTTAGATTCTTATTATATGTATAGATTATAATAATTTCTACACAGCCTTATAAAGTATACTTGTATGGAGAGATTATACTGTTGATTGTTAGAATTAATTTACTAAGCTTTTTGTATCTTCTTCTTGTTGCAGATATTTCAAAGTAATTGTGCAAAAAAAAAACTTTAAATCAAATCTCCAACCTAACTTTCCACAGTTTAAGACAAACATTAAAAATGGAGTGACAGTAAACAGCTACGACTATGTTTTTTAAGTTATTTTAGCAACCAATCTTCTTGTAGAATACTGCCGTTGTGGAGTAGGTAAAGATATTACTAAGTACTTAGTTCCTTACAATCATTTTAATGTTCTCAGCATGTTTTATGGACCTAGTGATTATTTACATAGTTTTTTTTTATCATAGATAGATTTTTTCGTAAGCTTACCATGATAGGAATATTTAGATCCATAAACATGTTCAAATCGACAATTTTGACCGTATCTACAATAACCCTGTTGAAAAAATTTGCAAACAACCATTTTCCTGTTATTTATTCTTTACAGTATATTCCAGTACTATTGTTAGCAGTGTGTATATTTTAAATTCACTTCTATGTAACAAATTTGTTTCACTATATCATTATACATATTTCTGTCAGACATGTAGGTAGTTACCAATCATATAATACTAATTTTGATTTGTCTCTACTACATACAATCCTCCGCTAGGAGTAATATTATTCTGTGTCTCTGTGATACAATCACAGACTATTAGTCGTACAGGTACATACTACGTGCAATTGCAAATGTATCCTTTTTAGGGATGATCGATATTCATCGCTGTTTTGATGTCGATAATATCGACACATCGATGTTTTGTTTTCGATAACAAGGTACATACTACGTGCAATTGCAAATGTATCCTTTTTAGGGATGCTGGATATTCATCGCTGTTTTGATGTCGATAATATCGACACGTCGATGTTTTGTTTTCGATAACAAGGTACATACTACGTGCAATTGCAAATTATCCTTTTTAGGGATGATCGATATTCATCGCTGTGTTGATGTTGATAATATTGACACATCGATGTTTTGTTTTCGATAACATCGACGTTATGAATACACGTCGGGGTAATTTTGGGGCGTGTTCAATGTGTTATTATTATAAAATCAAACACTGACTTTGCAACCGAAACTTTTAATGTCCACTTCTGTCGAGGAAAAATTTGTATCTTTTTAGTGACAACGAATATGTCGTTGTATTTTGAAAAAGGGCCATAGATAATTTTTTATGGCCAGCACGCTACACCACCCCCCTACGGAGTAAAGAAAACCCAGTATAAAAACATTTACAAAGTATGACGTTATACACATATTTACATTTAGTTTAAAAAAGTAAAGCATACAGAAATAGACTTAGAGTTACAACAAATTGACAATATAAAACATTAAGTTACGTCTTAAAAAATAATAACTATAATACAACTATATACATAAAAGTTCTTTACAAATCTAGCGTCGGTTTAAATTTGACACGACGTCCAGATCGAGTAACGTAGGGTGACGGTAATAGATCGTCTATAGGTGGCTTGAGGATAGGAGGAACCGATGTGGCTGGTGAAGGTGGTGGAAATAAGGGTTGAGGAGTAACTTCCGAGAAGAAAGCAGGTTTGACGCGATCGATACTGACTACCACCTTCTTACCCTTAATTTCCAAAGTAAGCGTTTTGCCGTCACTTGACCGTTCAAGAACCTGATAAGGTCCAGTATAAGGCGGCTGAAGAGGGCGTCGAACAGCGTCATCACGCAAGTATACATGCGTAGCTGTTGATATGTCCTTGAATAAGAAAGACTTTTGATTACCATGGCGAGATGCCGGTACTGGTCGAATGTTCGACATATGTTGACGCATCCTAACGACTAAATCAGCTGGATCTTCACCAATAGGGTTCTGTGGAGCAACGAGTAGTTCTCCTGGGAGTCTCAATGTTTCACCGTACATGAGCTGGGCGGCTGTACACTTGAGGTCCTCTTTAAAAGCGGAGCGCATGCCTAAAAGTACAAATGGTAGAGCGTTCAACCAGGACTGTTCATGGCACATTAAAGAGGCTTTAAGTTGTCTGTGTACGCATCAAAGTGTGTGTTTGGTGCCCAAGAAGTAGTTTTTCTAGGTCACACCATTAACTCAGAAGGAACTCGCCCTCCTCAGGATCGAGTACAAGCTTTACTGAATTATTCACCTCCTAAAACTATCCAAGGTGTACGACGTTTTCTCGGTATGTTGAATTTTTATCGTCGCTTCATACCTCATGCTGCACAGTTTCAAGCACCACTCATTGACGCAGTAGCCTCCACCAACAGTAAAGGCGCAAAACCATTTTTATGGACGCCCAAGCTGTTGGAGCATTTTGAAGCCTGTAAAACTAGTCTTTTACTCCGCTTTTAAAGAGGACCTCAAGTGTACAGCCGCCGAGCTCATGTACGGTGAAACATTGAGACTCCCAGGAGAACTACTTGTTGCACCACAGAACCCTAGTATTGATGAAGATCCAGCTGATTTGGTCGTTAGGATGCGTAAACATATGTCGAACATTCGACCAGTACCGGCATCTCGCCATGGTAACCAAAAGTCTTTCTTATTCAAGGACATATCAACAGCTACGCATGTATACTTGCGTGATGACGCTGTTCGACGCCCTCTTCAGCCGCCTTATACTGGACCTTATCAGGTTCTTGAACGGTCAAGTGACGGCAAAACGCTCACTTTGGACATTAAGGGTAAGAAAGTGGTAGTCAGTATCGATCGCGTCAAACCTGCTTTCTTCTCGGAAGTTACTCCTCAACCCTTATTTCCACCACCTTCACTAGCCACATCCGTTCCTCCTATCCTCAAGCCACCTACAGACAATTTATTACCCTCACCCTACGTTACTCGATCTGGTCGTCGTGTCAAATTTAAACCGACGCTAGATTTGTAACGAACTTTTATGTATATAGTTGTATTACTGCCATTGTAAAAACTTTGTGTATTATAATTATTTATTTTTCAAGACTATTGTAACTTGACGTTGTAACTCTAAGTCTTTAGTTATGTATGCTTTACTTTTTTAAACTAAATGTAAATATGTGTATAACGTCATACTTTGTAAATGTTTTTATACTGGGTTTTCTTTACTCCGTAGGGGGGGTGGTGTAGCGTGCTGGCCATAAAAAATTATCTATGGCCCTTTTTCAAAATACAACGACATATTCGTTGTCACAAAAAGATACAAATTTTTCCTCGACAAAAGTGGACATTAAAAGTTTCGGTTGCAAAGTCAGTGTTTGATTTTATAATACATATTACATTGAACACGCCCCAAAATATTCTTTAGGATCATCTAACGTTGCATGTACTAGCTAGAGACTAGATCATTTCAAATTTGTAAGCCGTACAAATATTTATTTCTTTGGATAACCTTTTTTTTCGTCGCAGATTATAGAAAACACCCGATAAAGTTATTTTTATTTTTATTATAATTTTAATTGCTAGCAAAAACATCGATGTTTTCAGACATCCATACTATTGAATCGATGTTGACATCGATGTTTTTTCTAATATCGATCATATACATCAATAGTTTTATGTGGTGCAAAAGTTATGTTGAAGTTTGTATTGTGTGGTTGTACTCTCTAAAATAAAAGGCGCCTAAATTATTTTACATCTGTTGCAACCACGAAGTGGATATTTCTCTATAAATATACATTTAATTGTAACTTTGTGTATTTGAATTCAACAAACATGGAAGAGTAATAAAGTGGGTGCAATAATAATACTGCAGTTACAGAAGATGCACCCTGTGAGTTTGGTAGTAACAAGTGTTGCAGAATTTTAGCAATAATATAATCAAACCCAGTTATAATCAATCACGGACAGGTATAAACCCTTTTATTTGATTCAATTTATAAACACAGAAAAATCATTAACTATAACCTAAATTTATACCCTCTAATTTAAAAATAAAAGGCTTCTTGGTATTTAAACATTGTGCGTAATTAAAAATAGTAAGTTACGATAGATGATACCAAGATCCATCAATTATTATTAAAAAGAATAAAAAGTATCTCAGATACAAATTACTCTATGGAGGCTGTATAATTTCCTGCTCACCTCAGTGAAATCTGATGCTGAATGTTTAAGTCCACTGGAAATCGAAATTAATCCACTTTTATTAAAATTGGTGTATAGATTATTTATATTTGCAATGCATGCAGCAATTACTAGTTATTGTCACCTATAGTAGTGTGGGATTTATGAATAACCTCCTATTACCTATGTCCATGATGAAGATATCAGTCGTTACTGTTTTTGGTTCCCAACCAAGCATATAATTAAATGTTAATTTAGGATAATACAATGAAGAACTACCTTCATAGGTTACTTTTAACATAAAATCTCATTGTAAACTACTCTGGTTTCAGGATGATGGAAATGAATGGACACAAAGTGCAAACTTTATATATGAACCAGATTACTGTTGGTAAGTTTATAATTTCGTGTCTTCTTTTTAAGATGGCAAATTGTTTGTGCACACAATTTCACCGATGTCATGTGAATAGAGCCATAAACAATAGAGATTGCACTAGACAAACAATTATTTATTTTTAAAAATCAGGACTGGGCTATCTACAAACAGACATTGCAAACCACAGTACACATAACAGTCAGTTTAGAAACTCTCTATAAATGGTTGCACCGGCACACTTACACAAACATGCGCATCGACAAGATCCCTAAGTGGACTTTGTGGTGCTGTCCATAGAATCCCTTTCAAACCTTCTTGTTGATGCGTGTTTGTGTTGAGTGTGCTGTTTTCGAGCGTTTGTTCATAGTTTCTGTACTATGTCTCATATTTATACTGTGTTACAAACAAAGCACATGTAAACTAGACATGTAATCATATTGTTAGTAACATATTGTCAGATTACAGACAAGAGCACTACACTAAAATCTAAAGTTAAATTTTGTTAGTTATGATAAATTTCGACAAGCATTCTACAATTAGATGATTATCCATAACCAGAGTTAGGAGACACATAATGTTAATAGGACAGGGAATAGAAGAAGGTAGAACATCATTTAGAGAGAAACTGTTTCTAGGGTAGTTAAAAAAATATGTGTTCTGATGACCCATCCGCTGTTAAACTTCCTGTAATGAAATTGTATGAAGTATAAAAATATAAACAATAATCTCAGAATAGATGAATATTTTTGTACTCATCAATTTAATTGTAAAATATCACTAATACCAACTTAAATTACAGTACATGGATTAGGGAGTCTAGTTTGGTTCTTTGAAAAACATTTTTTAATTAAAGTAAACTGTTAGGTTTACCTCACAAAATTAGCATTTATTCACATAAAAAAAGATATCTCTCTTATGATTATAATAATAAATTTATTTATTTGATTAATATAAATTGTCAGGTTTGCCTTACAAAATTATTATTTATAACAAAAAAAAAAATACACTTGGATACAAACTGGGGTTTTAGTGATTTTCGAAGCAACCAATTTCCACCTGAGCTATTTTGTTTTGACAGGGCGGCAAAATTTACCTTCATATTCTAGCTATATTTTTTCATTGCCTGAAATGTCAGTTAAAAAAGTTTTCTATGGATAAAATCTAGCTAGATTGATTTATCGTCCCCGAAACTACCTACATACTAAGTTTCACGGGAATAGATGACGCCATTTCACAGATCACAGATCCTGAATATATACAAACATAAAAAATATACAAGAATTGCTCATTTAAAGGCATTACATCAAGATTACATCAATTGAAACAGTAATTTGCGATGATTTTCGTATTTTTGATCATATTATTTACCATCAACTTTCATAGATTTTATGTTTAAACTTAAAAACAATTGGGAATAATAACAAAACCCATTAGTGTAATAACTCCTACTTCAATCTTATTATAAAATATGAACAACTCCTCTGTACAATGAGATTGTATCCAAATATATAATATCCAACAATCAAGTTCTTAATTTGGAAGTCTTTGGCGGGATCTTGATATGACATGTAGTGGTCTTTATATTTTATCCATAATCTTGTGTTATTGGGCTCTATATTGTGTAATGTTGGCGGTGCTTTACATAATATAGTTTGGTTACTGTGCACAAGTGATGTGGATCGGAAATAATACCATGGAGCATGGATTCTGATTTGCCACAAAAACTCCCAGGAGAGTTCTAACAAGACGGACACCACCTTGTTAGTTCATTGAAGTTATATCAATAAACTTGTAATATCATTACTCACTTGACAATGGCAGTAGTGGTCTACTAAATAGAAGACTGGTTGCAAAAATAAAATAGAAGAAGTTCTTAAATTGAGGAGCTTGCTTTGAAGGCATATAAACAATTTTTTTTAAATACACATAGTAAATCTCAATATTCTATAATGCATTTTAATTTTATAGTTTAAATTTATAATATTATTTAATTTCCATAGTTTATATACTTTTTAAATTTCAAATGTTCAATTTTTTCTTTTTTGTTACATAAAGGATGTCTACTATGCACTTTATCCATAATATTAAGGCTTCATTCTAGTTTCTTTTTCTTTATTATTATTTTTTTTGTTATATCCCGACTGTTCTTTTAAGATTTTCGAAATACAGTACAACCCATGTTACAGCCTGATAATGTATTGTAGTTTTCTATTATTACTAAGATCCATATTTTCATGATAATACAAACAATATTTTGTTATGTTTTATGTATTGTCAATTAATTTTGCCATTTTGTGTTACAGTTCACTACATTTTGTATTTATTGTTGATTGATGGAACAAATGAAGGTATTAAGCTACTCTACAATTTATTGCAACATCGAGAAACTATGAACGTAAAAAAAACTATTGAAGAAATTAAAACATTCTGTGCATTTCTAATAGGTTTCGTAGGAATGCTACTTTATTCAAATCAGAGTTTTATCAGTACAGATTTTCTCATGCTATTTATAGCTGACTTGGTGCTCAAGTTTCCGAAAGTGGTAAGTTCCCTATTTCTTAGACCTTTTTGCAAATAATTTTTATTTTTCTGTAATCATATTATATTTCCGACCATTTCACTATTAAATATAAACTACACATTTTTATAACTACATTAATCCAATGTATCTAAATATTTAAACAATTATTATTTTATTATTATTATTATGTTTAGTGTAAGTTAAGTTTACTTCTTTTTATTATTGTTATTGTATTATTATTTTTGATTGTCGACTGTTGCTTTATCCATATTTAAATAAATTAATTGATTTAACTATATAAAAAGTCGATATTAAAATTTAAAAATATTTAATTTTATTTAGGCACAAGGAACACTACCATGAGTTCACAAAACGTTCCAATTGTCAGAAAGATATATTGGTTCCTTTATAAAAATTAGTAAAAAATTCTGGCCAGGTTTATTCTTGTTAGCAATCACTAATGGCCAAATATTATAGATGATATAAAGTGAGACATCAGTATCATTCCCTTAGTGATAATTAATTACCTTTTGACAATAAAACTTGTTTTATTATATCTTTGTAATCTTTGTTCGGAAATTGTAATTTGTTTCAATATAGAGTAAGGAAGCTAGGAGTAGTCAGTTTCATAATTGTATAAAGTATTCTATTATAGAATCCCATAATATTACCTAAATTTCTTTTATTTATCTTTGACTATATTTTATATTTATGTCCACTATCGAAGGCTGAAACTTATATAATTTAACTGTTTTTATGAAGTAAGTTATACCTATGAATATATATAAGAATACAAATTCAGTATGCCTCAAACTGATAAAGCAACCACGACAAGCGCCTATCACTCTACCACTTGCTATCATGGACAATAACACTATTGTATCCATTTATTATAGTTCAGATTACTACTGTAATTAACTCTTCATTTTAAATACCGAAGTAATTGAATTGCACTGCATTGTGTCTAGGAAATGTTGGTCCCAGTTAGTCTTAGCAAAGGTGTTTGACGGCTATAGAGCTCGCAAGAAACACAAATTTAGGTATAAGTAGGTATTATATTGTATATTAGTTGTGTCAGCGACTCTGTCCACATGGAACCTAATTTAAAAAATAGTGACTAAAAATCATCAAAATATCCATTTACTTATCTACATCTCTGTCATATTTTAGTCGTGTCGTAATAAAAATCACAATAGTTTTTGATAGAGTGAATCAATTTTAATGAAAGGAAGATTAATCGTTACTCAGGGATATGCTTTATGATTTTCCTCAAAGAGGTTTAACATGGACGCAGTATTTTAGCAGTGACGCCTGTTCAAAAAAACAGACAGACATATCTAAAAATGATTGAAATGTATTTTATTACTCATTCGAAGACACTTACAACATTTTTTTTTTTAATCTAAAAAGTACAGACATGTTAGATTTACATTCTTGTTATATGTATAGATAGCATAGAATATGTCATTGAAACAATTGAAACTTATGAATACCATATATGGAGTTAAAATTAAACAGTCTGTTTCAAGCACTCCCGAGTTTTACTGTTACACTCTCATATAATAGTGTCATAGATAATCTATCTGCCAGTAAAGTCATGTTCATGTTTTTTTGTAGCATAAAAGGCAAACCAACTGGTGGGTCACCTGATGTTAAATGTTCACCACCGTCTATAGATATATATAATATAGTCTATATATAATGTAATATAATAAATAAATATAATATAGTCTATACCTGCAACACCAGCATTTTTTATTAATCACATATATTTTAGAACGCCACGCCGCTAGCGACATTTCCGTGTAGTAAGAGTTTTAATAAAAATATATTATTTTACTTTTTATTATAGTCTATTTTAGAAGCGATCTCAGCATTAACCCCTGCGAAGCTGTAAAGGCCTGTGAAGTCAATATCGTAGTCAGTTCTAAAAAAAGACAACACAACTTTCACATATTCTAATTTTTCTATAGTTTCGTGCGAAACAAGATGGCGATTTTACAATTATCTTCTATTGGTAGTAAGTAATAAACTTAATTTGATTTATTCAGAAAGACTACTGATTGATATTGAAAGAAAAATGTAAATGCCTGATGAAAATTTTCAACGATACTTTGTGACTCGGTATGGTGATTAAACCTACTTTACCTCTGGAAGAAGTATTTTATCACTATTATACTCTTTACTGGCTAGTCTAACTGATTAATCTTATTTTTCCATAAATTCCAGATCAAAGGATCTAAAACCCTCACGTACGGTGTAGGCATGGCTTGCAGTTACATAGAAGGTTATCTAGTCCACGTCATACCGCCCAGCGGTAACTACGTGGGATTCTTGAAGAACGTGGAACGGTACGAACAGAAGCACGGCATCGTGTTTCCAGTGAGGAAGATGTTCATTGTCATAAACAAGGCGATGTACTGTCCGCCGGACCTTAAGGACTTCAATAAAGAGAACAGATCTGATTTGCCGAGTCTCGAAGCCTGTCTGGTGAGTATCTCTTACTAACTTTAACTTTCTAATAATGCCATCTCATAGAAATAAATTCTGCCAGTGTCAAGTCAGCCATGCGAGAGTCATTTCCAGAATAGGCAGCTGAAATACACATGAAATGTATGGGCTTAATTATGATTTCAAATTTCGTATTGGCGATTTCAAACACTAACAATGCCACAGTTCTATATTTTCCGGCATACAGTAGTACTATAAAGAACATTTCTCAAGTTCGGGTTTCCCTCGAGATGTTTTCTTTCAGCTGATAGTGTTACCAATTTAAATGTACATGAATTCCAAAAAAATTCGTTGATGCACGATCTTATGAACATCTAAAGGATATTCCATTTATCAAACCATTAGACTACCACGACATAAATTTTTTTTATTATAATATGTGTCTTTACTTTTCAAAATGATCTAAATCCAAATTTAATTGTTCATAAAGCATATTTAATTTTTCAAGAATGGAGTTCAACTTTGCAGTCCATAAGGTTTTTTTATTTTTCTTTTATGATTTTCATACTTTACATGTACCAAATTAGAAGATCTTGAAAAATAACAAGGAAGGGTTTACGGTTTAGCTTATTTTTCGAGTAATATGCTATCTAAAGCCAAAATTACTTTAATTTTGCAGTCCCTCGAGGAGATAGTGAAAGATGTGGCCGGCATCAAAGGCAGGAAGTATAGTAACTCTGTTTACTGTATAAAGAGACCGAATCGGAAACACGTGTTTGTGGTGACCGGGACATCTTCACCGCTGAACACACTTTACAATGTTCTCAAGAACAAACAGCTGTTCGACAGTAAGACACTTTCACTTTAATTTTTTTTACAAGAAATAAGAAAGGATCCTATATGCTATCAGTACATATAATAAAAATAGAAATCTAACATGCTTATATTCTTTAGATTTTTGTAAATAAAAAATTGTTAGTAATAAAATACATTTCAATCAATTTTAGAAATGTCTGTCTGTTTGTTTGAACCCGTATTACTGCTAAAATACTGTGTGCATTATAAAACCTCCTAAAGAAAATTATAAAACATATCTTTAAGTAATGTTTAGTCTTTCATTAAATTCGATTCACTCTATCAGAAGTTATTGTAATTTGAATGAAGATTCGACTTAAGTACGAGAGGAAAGTAGATAAGTAAATGGATCTATTACATTCATATGACACTTGTTTACATGTGGTATAACGCGGACGAAGTCGCGGGCAAAATTAGTAATAATATTGTCTATTCTGTTACATTTTTTAAGTTATTGCATAGCTTTTATCGCGGGCCTTGAGCGTGGAGACCGAATCCAAAAATTCCGTAACGAAAAAACCTAACACCCCCCACTCTGCCTACCATGCAGCTCGGGCGAGCGTTCGCTTTACGTATACATGGTACGAGTGTACAAAGCTCGCACGGATCGAGACGAGCTGCTCCGAAATCGGACGAATACGTAATCAGCTGTTTGTGAGAAAGTATACTGGTGTATAGGTATTTATCATCTATGTACAACAGTGAATATCTGTACTCGTATAATTTGTGTACAAAGTGTTTTCCTGAATAACCTACATGTATTGTAAGATAATAGGAATATTTTGAACAATATTAATTTCTCATTTATTTAATAAAAAAAAAAAAAATGTTTTCTTATCGGTCACCACGCTCAAAAAGTGTAACTTGAATTAATATCAAAGAAAAAAAAACAAAAGAATAAAAATACTGCATAAATAAAATAAATAAATAATTATAATTACATAAGTTAATAAAAAATGCTATGCTTTACTGCGGCAGTCACCGAGTGCCACACGTATTTTTTTTAACTTTATGTTTGGCAATCAATCTTTCAGACTATTACTGCCATTGTCACATAGTCAATAATATCACAAGCGTCGTGCGATCATTTCACTGTTAAGCATCGTGTGAATCAATATTCTAACAAGATGGTGGATCCCTTGTTAGAACCTTCCTGGGAGTTTTTATAACATCTTAGAATTTCATGCTCCGTGGTATTATTTTCCATTCGCTTCACTTATGCACAATAAACTAACTATATTACGTAAAACACCACCAAATTTACACAATATAGAGTCAAATAACACAAGATTATGAATAAAATGTAAAATCCACTACATGACAGACTAAAATCCCGCCAAAAACCCCTTCTGTTACAGTTTTGGACAATGTAAACGTGGATAAGATCATAGAAGAGTTTAGTTCAGCTCTGCACTCCATCATTAAGAGCAGTCCTATCTACAGCGATTATTGTGAGATTGTGTTCTTTGACGGTGAGTTGAAATAAATTAAAAAAAAAAA